>JAHUTJ010018884.1:0-12621 GCA_036250325.1 Characodon lateralis
TTATGGACAATCCGTGACTAGCACAGAAGTCCAATAACAAAACACCACTCGGATTCAGATCGGGGAGGCCATTCCTCCCGATCACGCCTCTCCAGGTGTCACTGTCATTTCCCACGTGGGCGTTGAATCCCCCAGCAGAATAATGGAGTCCCCAGGAGGGGCACTATCCAGCACCCCCGACAGGGACACCAAGAAGGCCTGGTACACTGCACTACCGCTCGGCCCGTGGGCCGAGACGACAGTCAGAGACCTATCCCCAACCCGAAGGCGCAGGGATACGACCCTCTCATCCAACACGAGACGGCTGAGCTGGGGGACAACAAGCAAACCCACACCAGCCCGCCGCATCTCCCCATGGGCCACTCCAGAGTAGAAGAGAGGCCAACTCCTCTCAAGGAGATGGGTTTCAGAACCCACGCTGTGCATGGAGGTGAGCCCGACTATTTCTAGTCGATATCTCTCGACCTCCCGCACAAGCTCAGGCTCCTCCCCCCCCCAGCGAGGTGACATTCCACGTCCCTAGAGCCAGCTTAAGTATTCGGGGACCGGGCTGCCGAGGTCTCCACCTTCGTCCGCCACCCAATCCTCTTTGCACTGGTCCCTCACGGTTCCCCCTGCAGGTGGTGGACCCACTGGGGGATGGCCTCGCGTCTCTCGTTCGGGCTTGGTCCGGCCAGGTCCCGCAAGGAGTAAAATATGTAAAACAACATATTGCAACAGCAAGCAAAGATCGAGGCTTAAGGCAGGCATGAGCATGCAAAAATACAATTAATTATCAAAAATAGGTATATAACTTAGGCAGGTTACAATTGAAATCAGAATCAGAATAAGAATCAGAATCAGCTTTATTGCCAAGTTTGTACATACAAACAAGGAATTTGACTCCGGTACACTTTGCTCTTTTGTGCTGTTTTTGCATTACAGAATATACAAATGTACAATGTACAATATACACATATATAATAAAAAGGTGCATTTGCAACATCTGTATGCTGTTGTTTTGTACTTTATTGAATGTTCAACAGAGAAACAGCCTGGGGGAAGAAACTGTCTCTGTGGCGGCGGGTTTTAGCGAACAGTGCTCTGTAACGGCGGCCTGAAGGTAAAACTCTGAACAGTTTATGTGCAGGGTGTGTGGGGTCTGCAGAGATTTTAGCAGCTCTTTTCCTGACCCTAGACCTGTAAGTCCTGGATGGAGGGGAGGACCCCCTGCTGTTTGCTTATCAGGCAAACAGCAGGGGGTCCAGCAGGGGCTTCAGCACTAGTCGCTCAGAGGATTTCACGACCACAGATGTCAGGGTTGAAAGGTAATCATTTAATCCAGTAATAGTGTGTTTCTTGGGGATTGGGATGATGATTAATAGTTTGAAGCATGAGGGAACCTCACACAGCTCCAGAGACTTATTGGCCAGTTTAGGCTCTTGGGGGATACATTGTCAGGTCGTTGAGCTTTCCTGATGTTCTGATGCCAAAAGAGCCTATCTTCATCTTACTCTGAGATCTTGAATCCAAGCAGGGTGTCTGAGGAGAGGAGGGTGGTTGGTGCATAAGGAGCTTCTGCAAAACTTAGTGACATGGTGAGGAGGTAATTAAACCATTTGATTCAGGTTTGTTGGAGCAGGGATGCATCTAAAAGTTGCTGGATAGTAGCTCTTGAGGCCTGGAGTGGCAAACCCCATGAGATAGGAGGTCCAAAGGGCAATAGTCAAAGATCCCTCACTGATGATGCTCCACCATGTTCAAATGTTATAGCAGCCCAAGTACTGTCATATAGGCATTGTACAAAACACTAATAGTGCCAATGATGATTTTATTAAAACACTATTTCTTTACATTTGATTTGTCCTTGACTGAATAAATATTCATCTTAAAAGTAGTTTATTATTTTACAGAGTCACTTAAATAAGGCATTGCTCAGGAAAAGTCACAGTGTGTGTGAAACAGACCTCCTAAACAAAATGTGGAGAGCAATTACTGTAATTACTTGCAAGAAGCATTTCGTTGTTATCAGACTCCCAACAACAGAGCTCAGATTTGTCAAAA
Source organism: Characodon lateralis (assembly GCA_036250325.1). NCBI lineage: Eukaryota > Metazoa > Chordata > Actinopteri > Cyprinodontiformes > Goodeidae > Characodon > Characodon lateralis. The sequence goes on from JAHUTJ010018884.1 coordinate 2,044, forward strand.
ATATAAGTCTTTCAACAACTATGGGGCTAATACTGTACCATAATGGAACAAGCAGCCCAAGCATTAAGATACTTAAAAGCAAATCCAATTTTTCTTCAGATAACGGAAGCAATTTAAAGTTTCCTGCTAAAAATATTTGTTTGATTTAGTAGATACGACTGCAAATGCAACACATTTTAGTTGGAGACTCATGCAATGAGGAACAAAATCATTGCTTGCCTTTATTATTAATAGTACTATAATTGCAGGCTTATACAGCCATGATTAGTCCTACATAATGCATGCAGGTACACCCATGCAAGTACACTGTGAGAAAGAAAAACATCTTGGTTCATTAAAAATAAGTTTCTGCTTATGAAATAATGTTACCTTCTCATTTATTTATGTTTAGTAATAAATAAAATGCTGAAGCAAAGATGAAGTGATTCTAGCACTAGTTTGTCTTCTGACATAGACATACAAGATTTTATGAGGAAACAGATGGCAGCGTCCCAGGCGATGCGTTGCAGAAGTACTGCAGCTTGTCTGCAACCTGTTTATGGTGGTGTTTCCACAGTGAGACAAATGAGCAGGTGTCACGTAACATTCTTCATGTGAAGACATGATTTTATTGTTCCTCTTCTGTTGCACAACTTGCCTGTTTATAGTTTTAAACATGCCACAGCGCAGTGAAGTATTTAGTCTCAAGGACGACAAAATGACGACAAAACACTTTGATTTACATGTTTTGATAATTTCAGTATTAAAGTCAGATTTTTACGTACTGTTTTCAAGGTTAAGAATGAACTTAAGAGGAACCCCCATTACACTTTAACTGAATGCATTTCGCAGAAGTTAACAACATTTGGCTCTGCAGACCTCCAAAGACAGTCGGTTTCAGCATCAAACACCAGCCCTGCCTGGGATTATCCTTTATTTGCTGTATGGTTAATAGATCCCTAATTCCATAAACCACATGACACTATACATGAACTACCATGGCATTTTTATAATCTGAACCAAAAATGTTTATTATTTATTAATATTAACTGTAATTTCTTATTAACTAAGATTATTTAAGATGAGTAAGGAGCAAAGTTTTATGTAAATCCGTCTATGCGGTTGGTTTGACAAAAACAGATCTTGGATTTTTTTTAATTCTTCTATATTCTCATTTTCACCTGCCTCAGAAGCCAGTCTGGCAAGTCTATCAACCTAAAACAAAATTGCTGTTATAAGACCAGTGTCTAAACTGTTTATCATATGGTGATCTTGTAAAGCCGTTCATACCCCTTTAACTTTCTCCACATTTTATGTTACAACCAGTAAGTCTTCAATGTATTTTAAGGTAGCACATGCAGTAACTGCAAGATGGAAGGAAAATGATGCATAGTTTTTAGAAACAAAAATCTTATAGTTATGTTCATTTTGTAGAACCCCATTTCACTGCTTCTAGAGCTGTAAGTCCTTTAGATTTTGTCTGTACAAGCTTTGCACATCTGGAGACTGAAATGTTTGCCTGTTCATCTTTTGAAATAGTTCAAGCTCAATCAGATTGATAAAGAGCATCTGAACAACAGTTTTTAAGTCTACCACAGATTCTGATTTGGATTTAGGTCTAGATTTTGCATAGGCAAAATACTTTCTACTCCATTTCAATATACCGTATACTTTTATCAGCTCTGAGTGCTAATCTTAAACAAACTTAAAAAAATCTGGAGTAAATAATTATTTAAAGACACGCTTCAGTGCTAACCTAAGGTACTCTTTCCACCAGCTTTGCAAATATATATCTCTTTTTATATGCATTATATCTGTTTGAGTTATTCAAACACTGTGATCAACTGGTCAGTGTTGGACCTCATCAGGCTGAACCATTGTTTATAAAATCGATACCTGCTTGGGTGACACGTCATCTGCTCTGAGTGAGTTCAAAACAACCTGTTGTCTGCAGTTTGATTGTAGGTTGTTGGAATGTTAAGTGCAACTGTGTGATTTCAAGCCAGCAGGTATTTACCAGATCAGAATTTTCTCATCACTCTGACCTTCCTTCACTGTGGAGACTGTTTTGTTTGTAGGTTTCATTGTTCCTATAAGCTGCAAAAGTTACATCATTATTTCACACAATTCAAACAGTGCATGCTTCCTGTTTGATGCTGTAACCTTGAAAAGAAAACACGAAGAAGCAACTTAAAAACAGGTTCTGATCAAGTGTGTATAGTAAATACATGAGTCAGAATTATTATTATCTTTACATAGAGCCAAACTTCTCAAAGCCTCCAAAGACCAGGCCAAGGGAGAATTTAGCAATTTTAGTGACTTTATAACCTCAATGAACAAACAGAATAATAAATTCTAAATGTTTTGAGGACTATAAGCAATTACCGTGGATTCTTTTTAATATACGGTCATTTTATGGAACTATATAATGAAATATAAAGTGTATCATTCTCCATTGCGCTAATGCTGTTTTTGATTAAGAGGGATCACAGTCTGTCCACATCCATTTAGAAGACAGCTGTTTATAGATCACTGCAATTATTGAAGAATTATGTAATTAATAGCTAACCAAACAAAATAAATAGCATGTCATACATTATTTACTGCTCACATTAAAGGGGGTTTTATTTGTGGTATGATTTATGTCTGAATTTTGTAGCGACCAGTCACAGTGCTTTGTGCAATGACATTGTTTATTGCAGGTTTATTCTTTAGCCCCCCTTTGAGAGATGCTGTATTCCTAAAAACAGCCGGCAATTATTCCTGTGCTGTAAAAGTTTATAGTCCAACACCTCCTTAATCAAAGACGCAAGCGCTGCAGCGCATAAAACCACAGAGTACACCGAGGTGCGTAGAAGGAGCTGCTTTTCATCAGCATTCAGGACAACTAGGCTTGTTATCACAAATATGACACATTTTTAAGCTCACATATTTACACACGGCATGCTTTGAAGTTAGAGTAAATGATTGTTTGCGGGTATGGATCTGATAATAAGGACACAACAGCACCAGGGTCTCAGCCACTGTTAGCGCTGATCTCTATGCAGTGAGAGCTTCCCACTGATGAGAAAATGAGTCCATCTCTTTGTGTAGCCACATAACCTCCTCTATCTGAAAACACAGCCATATCAAATGATCCATCATCCCTTTATCTTCCAAGTAAGGAAATGGCTACCTCTGTAGTAAACACTGAATTGTTCTGCAGTTCTCTGGCTGCACTTCAGAAGCTTTTTTCTAATTTTGTTCTGTGTTTAATTTTAAATGCCTTTGTGCACAAACAGGTGAAACACAGTTTTTCTATCATTTTTATTCCTGGCATCCCAAGATTTTATTTAAATAGAAAATCATGGTAACGTATATAACCATATAAAGATATTTGATGGAGTAAAATCAAAATGAAATCAGTTTTTTGTTATAATTTTTTTCAATACTTTTTATAGACATTACAGTGTCAGCATCTGCCATTTTGGACTTTGTTTTGGTTTTGTGTTGTTTACTTTTTCAGTTAGGTGTTTCTATTTCTTTGGGTTTAATAGTTATGTTTGTTTATTCCTTCTGTTATCCTGATGTTAGTTTTTGTTCTCTCTCCTGCCCTCTAGTTTTAGTAGTCCTTTCTCCCCTCGCCAATAGTTCCCTTTCCCCTTTGGCCTAAGACCCCTTTTGTTATTATTTACCCAGTTGCTTGTTCCCCTTATTGTTAGTTGTTCCTTCCCCAGCCTTGCCTTACAGTATACTTCCCTCTTGATTAGATTTTAGTAATAGTTCTCTTCGTTTATCCCTTATGGTTTAGTTCCTGTCAGTCAGTTATATTCAGTTATTTAGTGAGTCTGCTTATTTACGTAGTCCCTTCCACATCCTTAGATTTAGTTCTTCCTAGAGTTACTCTTTACGTCAGCTTATGCTTAGGTTTTTTCCCTGTTCTTCCCAGTTTAGTTTAGTATTAGTGTCCCCTCCTGTCTCTGCGTTTCATAGCTCTAGTCACCATAGCAACCTCCATTATCTCAGTTCCCTTCACCTGGCCAGCACACCTGTAAGCATTCATCTGATTAACTACTCCTCTCGTTCCCATTGTTTCATCATTCACCTTCCCTGTATATAAGCTTACCGGTTTCATTTGTTCCCTGTCACCTCGTTCTGCTAGATGCCTGTCATGCTCCTGCGTTATTCCGAGAATCCCCGTCAGCCTAGTTCCTGTTCAGGTCTAGCAAGTTCCGTGTATCTGGTTTACTGCTTCCTGCACTCCTGGCAGAGTATCCTGTGCTGTTCAAGCCTTTCAATAAATTATGGATCAAAACCTTACCTTCTGGCTTCCGAGTATCTCTCTGCAAGCTGGTCCGACCCAAACCCACTCCCTGACATACAGGTTGAATATAGAAGTGGATATCAATAAATCAGAATATTATATAAGAGTTATTTCATTTCAGTAAAAAAATTTTAAAACTGAAATCAATATATAGATTTCCTATACAAAAAAGATGAGTTTCAAGCATTTATTTCTGTTAATTTTGATGATAATGGCTCACAGCCAATGACAACCCAACATTTAGTTTTATCAAAAATTAGAATATTACATAAGAAAAATAAAAAAATAGACTGTTGGTTTGAAAGCAGCACAGCATTCACTATCTGCCTCCGCAAGAAGGGTAAGCCAGACAAGGTTCCTGCTAACAATGCTGGTTGTTTACTTAGTGCACATCCATCCATCCTTATCCATGTAGGGTCTCAGCCTAAGTACCCGAAGAGAAACCACACATGCATGAGGAAAACATTCAAACTCCATGCAGAAAGACCCAAAGCCAGGATTTGAACCCTAACCTTTTTGCTGCAAGGCAACTGTGCTACCAACTGCACCACTTTGCAGCCCATGTCAAAACATATTAATGAAAAGTTTAGTAAGAGGGAAAACATGTGACAGAAACATTGATAACCACTGCATAGCCGTTTCAGGGGTTTGGGAAGGATTCACAAGGAAAAAATTGCAGCTATTGGGCCAGTGTGTTATGAGCCACCACACACAGTTGTGTTCTAGGGATTTATTGATGTTACAATTACATTAAAAACCAATGTGCTTCAGTATTTATGATTTTAAAAGCATGGTTTGTAATATACATGTTTGGCATCTTTATATTTTAGGTTAAATATAAAAATGTTGACTCATACATGTTAGTGGGTCCCACATTGTCCCACCAGGACTTGGGGGCACTGTATTGCATTTTGTTGACATGGTGTTGGTTACCCTGATGATGACAACAAATGGCTAAGTCATATATCACAACTTTAATGTACTGATATAAAACACGTCCGTTTGGCAGCGCTGACTGAAGCTCTTACATCAACCCTTCCTTCAGTGCATTTCTGCTATTAATACAGCTTTGTGCGAAATTAGCATTTGATGTCTGCTAGCCGGGACACACTTGCCACTCAAACCTTCGTTTTTAATGAGCTGCAAAAAGCACTAAGCAATAGCATGAATCTAATTTGCACTTCCTTTCCAACATATCACAGCTCAAAGCAAAGCTACTTGGCAGTTTACACCCAGTGCCAAACAATTTCACCTCTTATAATCATTTGCTTGTTGGGAAGCCCTCAGCTGATTACAAAGGTGCGACACATGTTGAATGTGGAATGCTCAAAGTGTTTGCCTAGAAACTGTTAACACTATAATTTGCAGACAACCTGTTATTTTGCAGTTTTTTTGGTCAGAGGTGTGATTGGATATTCCATCTTATCATTTTGTCTGCCACTTTAGTTGGAATCAGTGAAAACTACTGAAGATACAGTTTTCCTTTGCATTTGATTTTGAACATTCAAAAACTGTCCAGTAAATATCCAGTAAATATAAAAAGCAGCTTTCAAATTATGATTAAATTATAAAAAAAAAAAAATATTAATGAAAAAACCTTGTAAAACAACCTGTAGATTAAAGAAATCACTTGGATACCGCCTGTCTGACATGAAGTAGGCTAACAGATGCCAAAATGCAGCACATCATGCCTTAATATAAAAAAAATTGAAGAGCAGATAAGAAACAAATTTGTTGACATCCATCAGTCTGGAAAGAGTTACAAAGCCATGTCCAAAGCTGTGGGACTCCAGCAAACCCCAGTGAGAGCAACTATCCTCAAATGGAGAAAACAGGGGACAATGACAGTGGCCAACTTACCAAAATTACTTAAAAAGCATAACAACAGTTCTTCAGGGTTAGGGGTAGGATTAGGACACAAAAGAACCCAGAACAACATCCAAAGGCCTGCAGGCCTCACTTGCCTCTATGTTTATGATTCAACAAGAAGAAAAACTGAAAAATGACATCCATTGGGGAGTTCCAGGATAAAAACAATTGCTAATCAAAATAACACAAAGCTTCATTTGTAATGTCTGAAAAAAAATCTTGGAGATACTGTCCAAACTGGGTGTTCTGACCGGTCCAGGGTGGGCAGTGGGGGTTCGGCAAGAAGGCAAGAACCACAGTCCATTACGGGCTTAACCTGAGATACATGGAAGGTAGGGTGTACTCGTAAAAAGGAAGGCAACCTGAGGTGAACGCCAGAGGGACCGACTAAGGACTCAATAACGTAGAGCCCAATAAACCTAGGAGACAACTTCTTTGACATGGCCTTGAGAGGGATGTCCCGGGAGGATAACCAAACCCTTTGTCCCGGCTGATAAACAGGAGCTGGCCGTCTCTTGCTGTCAGCGATTCGTTTGTTCTGGGCCGCAGTTCAATTGAGCGCATGAACTGTTTGTCTCCACATCAGTTCACATCGGCGAACATGATGGCAAACAGAGGGTACAGCCACATCTACCTCGTCAGCCGCGAACAGAGGTGGCTGGTACCCTAATGAGAATTCAAAGGGGGAAACTCCTGTAGCAGACGAGACCTGTGAGTTGATAGCATACTCAACCCAAGGGAGATGCTCAGCCCATTCTAACGGGGCAGAGGAGGTCACACACCTAAGTGTGGACTCGAGCTGCTGGTTGAGTCTCTCTACTTGTCCGTTAGATTGGGGATGGTGGCCTGGAGTCAGTGATACCTTGGCTCCTAAAACTGAGCAAAACTGTCGCCAAACCTGGGAAATAAACTGGGGCCCTCGGTCAGACAGAATATCCTGTTGTATACCATGTAAGCGAAAAACGTGCTTGATCAAAAGTTTGGCAGTTTGCAACACCGAGGGAAGCTTTCTAAGTGGCACTAAGTGACAAGCCTTGGAGAAACGGTCAACAATAGACAAAATGACCATCATATCCTTGGAAGTGGGTAGCCCAGTTACAAAATCTAAAGCTATATGTGATCAGGGACGCTTAGGGATGCTCAAAGGTTGCAGTAGACTAGCGGGTGGTTGGTTACTACTCTTGTTTCTTGAGCAAACTGTACAAGCAAGCACCCATTCCCGGACGTCCTGGTGCAAAGAGGGCCACCAGTAAGGTCTGTTAATCAGGGAAATGGTGCGGCTTACCCCTAGATGTGCAGAGAACCTAGCCGTGTGGAACCACTGAATAACCCTAAACCTTACCGCAGCAGGGACATAAGTACAGTTGGTGGGCCTGTTACTAGGGTCAGGCTCTGTCCTTAGCACTTGGTAGACCAGTTCCTCAATCTCCCAAGACACAGATCCAATGGTCCAGGCAGGGGGCACAATAGGTTCAGGTAGCTTCTCAGAGTCATCTGGTGCAAACTGCCGGGAAAGAGCATCAGGCTTGGAATTCTTACTCCCAGGTCTGAAAGAGATGGTTAGATTAAACCGAGAAAAATAAAGAGACCAACGGGCTTGTCTTGGGTTAAGTCTTTTAGCAGTCTATAAATAAGCCAAGTTCTTGTGGTCGGTCCAGACTAAAATAAGGTGAATGGCACCCTCTAACCAGTGTCTCCACTCCTCTAAGGCTAGCTTAACAGCAAGGAGTTCCCTGTCACCCACATCATAATTCCGCTCGGCTTGGCTCAGCCAATGTGAAAAATACCCACAAGGGTGCAGTTTGTCATTGTCAGAGGAACGTTGTGAGAGTACTGCTCTCACCCCAGTGTCAGAGGCATCAACTGCCAAAATGAACTGTCTGGAGGGATCTGGACATTTTAAGATGGGTGCCTGGGCAAACTTCAGAACACAGAAGGCTTGATCCACAGCAGAGTTCCAAAGGAAGTGCACTTTAGTGGAAGTTAGTGCAGTTAAAGGTGCTGCCGTCTGGCTGTAGATTCGGATAAAGCGGCGGTAGAAAGTGGCGAACCCGAGAAACCTGTGTAATTGTTTCCGTGACTCCAAAAAAGCCCACTCCAGCACAGCCTTAACCTTCTCTGAGTCTGCACGGAGCTGTCCACCCTCTAGAATAAAACCTAAGAAGGTTACAGAGGTCTGGTGAAATTCACATTTCTCCACTTTCACATACAGTTTGTTCTCTAAAAGTCTTTGTAACACTAGATGATCATGATGCTGGTGAGTCTTCAGGTCCTTAAAATAAATCAAAATATCGTCTAAGTACACAAACACAAAAATTTTCAAAAAGTGCTTGGAAGACAGCAGCGGCATTGCAGAGGCCGAAGGGCATGACTAAGTATTCAAAGTTGGGTCTTAAAAGCTGTCTTCCACTCATTCCCTGGCGGATCCTAACTAGGTGGCAGGCATTTCTGAGGTCAAGTTTAGTGAAAACTGTGGCCTTGCGGACATGTTCAAAAGCTGAAGAAAGTAAAGGAAGGGGATACTTGTTCTTAACTGTAATGTTATTAAGCCCCCTATAATCAATACAGGGCCTTAAAGAACCATCACTCTTGTTGACAAAAAAGAAACTTGCACCTAGGGGTGATGAAGAAGGGTGGATAAGGCCGGTAGCCAGGGACTCATTAATATATTTCTCCATAGTCCGCTGCTCGTGTTTAGAAATGGGATACATCCTGCTGGTGGGCAGGGAAACTCCTGGAAGTAAGTCAATGTCACAATCATAGGGTCGGTGTGGAGGTAACAAAAGCGCCTTAGCTTGTGTTTACTAAGCTAAGGGAAACCCCGCACCATAGCATGCGTAGCTACAGGAACAACGTAGAAGGAAATTAATTCTCGATGATTGCCAGATAACAAGAGGGCTATAGGTTTAGTTTGGTGAGTAATACGAGACAATTCCTGACCGTTGAGGGCTGTCACAACATGTGGTGTTGTTAAAGCCACAGTCTCAATCCCAGCTGCTTTAACTAGATCCAAGTCCATAAGATTCTGTTCACTTCCTGAATCAACAAGTGCAGAGAGATTGTGGACCTGTTGGTAAAGTAGTAACGTGGCTGGCAAACAAAATCTGAGGGTTTCGGGAGAAACAGTCTGGTCCCTGGTATGTCCCTATCTACCGAGGGACCTGATCTTTTGGCCGAGGAGGACAAGTAGGACAGTCGGCTACAAGATGCTCTATGGAGTCACAGTAAAAACATTGCCTAGCCTGCCAGCGCCTCTGCCTTTCCTCACTAGTGAGGCATGCCCCACCCACCTGCATGGGTTCAGTTTCTCCTGCCAGTTCTTGGGAAGGGGGCTTGGGGTTAACAGTAAAAGCGTTGGCCGGGTCCTAACATAACTATGTTAATTTCTGGGCTTCCTCCTCTCCCTTAACCGGCTATCTATTCTAATGGCTTTAGCAATGAAATCCTCCAATAACTCTGGCTCATCCACTAAAACAGGGTCTTCATTTAAAGTTTCATCTAGGGCATGAAAAAATACAGATTTAAGGGCCCGGCTGTCCCAGCCGGATTCTGCTGCAAGGATACGAAAATCTATAGCAAATTCTGTTAGCGGTCTACCCCGCTGCTTAATAGTCCATAACTTTTGACCTGAAGCTACATAATTAATACAGAAAGAAAAATTTCTCCTAAACTCCTTCTCAAAATCAGAAAATGTACAACCAAACTGGATACAACTAGGAAAACGGGACTCAGCCCATTTTACTGCTTTTCCTGACAAAAGGCCAACAACATAAGAAATCTTAGAGTCATCATGGGGGAAAGAGTGGGGGGAACTATTGAATACTAAAGAACATTGTAACAAGAAACCCTTACAGTCACTGGTCTCACCTGAATATTTCTCAGGACTGGGGGAAATGACGTAACAGAAGAAAGTAAGACGCTGGGTCTCTGAACTGGCTGCAGCAGCCTCTAACGGATGAGTGGGGGTCTTGTTCAAGGATACCTGTAACATGGCGGTTACCTGTTTGAGCTGTTGATTCGTCTGACGTTGCTTTCAGCTAGAGAGTGTAAGGTGGAATCGTGAGACTGAATATGGTGAGTATGATCGGAAAGAATTCCCTTGAGCGCCTCTGCTGGGTCGGGTTGGCTTGAGTATTCTTTCATAGTGTTACGTATGGCTCTGACCCACATGCAGAATTACGCTCAAGGGAAACAGGTACAAGTTTGAAAATGGTTTATTTAAGGAGAATGGATCGGTATGGTGTGCAGGAACAACTGTAAGGAAAAACGACAGGTAAGTGGCACAGTAAACGAAACCGGAACTTAAATGTGAAATGTCTCTTACTAGGAGGGAGTAGGCAATCAGCCAGGAGGAGAGGGATTCGGACTGGAAAAGAAGTGAATATGGAGACAATGGTACGTCCAATGATTTCTTAGTTACTTGGGTT
>JAHUTJ010018885.1:0-12617 GCA_036250325.1 Characodon lateralis
CAAAAACACTCAGGCGCCAAGGTGTTGGCATCCTTCCTCTTTATGCTTCCTAGCTGATGAGTAGATGCACAACACCTGTCGCCTTCGGTAACTCCTACTGGCAGCACCTATGTCGAAACGGTGTAAACAGCAAGCAGCAGAACTCCAAATCCTGACAGAAGCAATGACAGCTACAGATCGTTTAGGGTAGACCTGTTTCCACCAGCATTGCACATTTACAGACCAGCCTCTGTGAAAAGAAGTCTTTAAATTTTTGCCACAGAATCTCAGCTGAATTTAGTTCTGGAATTTGACTGGGCCATTGTAACGCATTAATATACTTTGTCTAAATCAGACACATCCAGCCTGCTTTATCTGGCCCACAACATAATTTCCTGTCTTTAATTATTGGTGCACCAGTCAGTTATAAAGCACTCACACTAGTCACAATACATATCTCACAATGTAGTGTAACAGTAACATGCAGCTCAGGACATGGGTGAAAACAAAAGGTTATAACCTAACCTACTTTAAACTTCTCTACAACTTTGTCCGTGATATGTCTGCTGTGCTCCATGGTCTTCATAAAGCTGTTTGTTGTCTAATGTTTTCTAATCTCTGAAGTCTTCACAGAACTAGATTTATACTGAGATTCCATTACACACAGGTGATCTTTATTTATAACTATGTGACTTCGGAAGGCAATTAAGGGTTTTGTGTCTTTTTTCCGTTTATCAAAATAAGGGGGACTGAATACAAATGCACTTCTTATTTGTGAAATCCTTTCAAAATAATGTCACAATATGTGATAAAGGAACTGTTTGTGTATGGAAAAGCTGTGGAACGTGAAAATAATGACAAGCTGCTTATTTTGTGTACCTGGATAAAAGCCCAAAGAAGCTGAACCTCCATGAATCTAGCTTACCTTTACACCTCTTCCTTTCTTTCCCTCTATATTGTCCTCTTTACCTGGATTCAATAATGTTGCTTTCTCAGCTTAAAATAACTGGACATGAACACCAGCCGTGCAACAGCACTTCTCCCTATGGACATTCTGACCAAGTGCCCTCTAAAAGAAGGGTGAGCATCATCCATCATAGAGATGGTTTGAAAAATACAATAAAAACAGCCAAAGAGGCTGTCATCAGTCAAAAATGGATTTAGTTTCAGGTCAAAAATTAACCTGTCAGAAAATGTTTCTTACAAGGGTAATTTGTTCATTTTTTTTCCCATCAGAATAAAATATTATTATAGAATACACAGTAAAGAGGTCACAAGCAATGTTAATATTCTTTGTAGGACAAATTGAAGCTAAACTTTTGTTTTTTTATGACAGGCATTTAAGATAAATTGTCTTTGAATTTACATCTTTAATACTCTAAATAATGCAAGTGTAGACAAACAAATAAGGATGGTGTATGTGGCCGGGTTAGCCAGCAGTTTAAGTTTTTTGTTTTCTGGTCAGTTGTTCTGAAAAAGATTTATAGATTGCCTTAAGAAATACAGTTTCACCTAAAATCATCCAATCACCATGGCAAGTTAGGTGTATTAGCTAAATATACACACTCTGTTGTTGTGACCTACTACAAAATGATTCATAGCCAAACACCTGCTTCTGGCAAGGTTACTGTGGAATCTTAGTCCTCTACTCATGAGCAAAGCCCTTCATTTTATGAATATTACTGGGTTTGTGTTCTGCAACCTGCCTTTTCAAATCCGACAAGATATTTTCTGTAGAGTTCAAGTAAGGTGACAATATCATCTTTCAGGGCTTCTTCTGAGGCAAGGCTTTGGTGAACCTTGATAGATGCTTGGGCTCATTGTCCTGTTTGACGGTTCAAGCTTAAGATTTTTCACAGAATTTTTTTATGTTACATTTTCTGGCATGATCTCTTCATACTTGGTTGAATCCATTCCTGAGCCACTTGACTGCTGACATAGTCTTTTTTCCGCTTATCATTCTACCTATTTCAGACATTCCACTAATACATTGACCACAAAGTAGCGGTTTTTTTATTCATCACTCCACAGGATGGAATCTTTTAAAGTCTTTGGCTTATTTATATAGCTGACCAAATTGAAGCTAACTTCTGTTGTCCTTTTGGGTCAGTAATGGTGGACATCTTTGAGTGTAGACATGGAGTCCCTCATGGTTTACCATAACGCCTCATTGGTTGCGGCCACCAATTCTTGTTGCAGGTTTTTCACAGTCAGTCGAAGATTGTTCCTGCCAAGTGTGGCACAACCAGTTATAAGTTTTAAGGGGGCAATTATTTTTCTACATAGGGTCAGGTCGGTTTGGATAGCTTGTTCCCTTATTAAATGCAATCACTTAAACACTGCCTGTTGTTTTTACTCAGGTTATGTGGCAAAAGGTGTGACAAAAACCTGAAGAAAGCTGTAAGGGTTTTTTTTTTTTGTTTTGTTTTGTTTTACAGAACTCTATACAAGGCTACTTCAGTCTATGTCCAGATTAAAGAGAGCTAATTTTGATAACATCTCTGGGAGAACCGTGTCTCTTGTTAACAGAAAAGGCTTTTTAATTTCAGTGAATTCAGTGGAAAATCCTGTTCGACAGCCCCAGCAGGATATTGATCAAAGTGACTCCACTGATTGAGTAATTGATGAAAACAGTGTGGATAGATGAACAGAATGACAAATGTGGGGTTTATGGGTTGATCAGGGACATGGTGTTTGACTAAGATATAAATCAAAGTACTAGGGTCAATATGAGAAGGGACAGATTTTCAGTCAGTTGTGTGAGCATTAAGCCCCTTTCAGACATGTCATGATGCCAACCTTTCCATTCTCAAATGTTTAATGCACATGCCAACTCAATGGGCCCCCTGGAGTCTTTTCTTTCATAGCTGACAGCTAGACTGAGACACATTACACTAGTGCAACATAATTCTTATTTACTTTTATTTAGACAGATAATCTCATTGAGACTGGTAGTCTCATTTACAAGACATGTAGAACAGACACAAGACATCAGTTAAAAAAAAATAACACAATAATCATAAAATCAGTATAGTCACATTAAAGAATGTGACTATACTGTCATTGTGACATCTTAAAATGTAAATAGAGAGGCAGCAGGATGAGCATGGATTTATGAATACAAGTAAACCAGTGAAGAAGTCTGTGGGAAGATAATGATGGCCAGTTTACCAGTGGGTATAAGGTACAGTGATGTGTGAGAGGTTTACATTTTGCTATAAATCACAAAGCTCCATGATAAGCAACATCCAGCATGTGCAGAGACCTGGCTGGGGCATTGATGTACACAACATCACCACAGTCTAGCAGTGGTAGAAAGGTTGCAGACACATGATGTTTACAAGCCACAAGCGAAAAACATGAACCTTTTCTAAAGAATCCTAACTTTAGCTTCAGTTTTTTCAAAATGTCATCAATGTGATACTTAAAGTAGAACCTTAACTCTTCTTTGACGAAAAGGAGCATAATTATCAATAAAATCATTAAAATTATTACAAAAGTAGGCCCAGGCAACATGAACATCAGCAATCAAAATACAACTCCAGTTAATATGAAATAGATTGTGAAGAAAGGCCTGTTCACTACAGTGCTTCATAAATTTTCTTTTGGTTATAAGAGGCTTAAAACGTGGGATTTATGTGTCTCTGAATGCACACGCCAAGCAGTTATCACTTAGGTCACTAGAGAAGACACCTGTTGCTGTGTATCAGTGTGGCATATTGGTAATAAAAAGGTCAATACGAGATGCTTTATCAGGACATTATTGATTTAGACGAGTGGGACTTTTGATAATTTGAGTAAAATTTAAAGAGAGACCATTGGCCTTAAAATCATCAGATGCTGACTTAAGCAATTCCAGTTGAAATAACCTAGCAGGATAATTTTATGAATTTAAAAGTCAGATATTTGCTGGACTAATGAGGTCAGGGTGTCAGTGGTGGCAAGTGGAGGTCAATAGCAGGTGATGACAGTCAAAAACTGACCATCCAATTCTTTTAAACTACAAATTAAAACACAGTAGGAATCAAATCAGAAATACTAACATGTACTTTAAGGCAAGATCGAACATATTGCCATGTCACCTCCTTTCCTTTAAAGCCTTTTATTGACACATCCATTATCTTGAAAGGATTTTGTAAACCAAGTTTCGGAAATGGCTATAATGTGAAGCTATCCCAGATCCGCAGCAAATCCATTTTATTGAGTAGGCTCTGAATATTTATGTGTAAAATGTGCAAGCCACATTTATTCAGAAAATCAGCAGGTGTATTACACTGAGCGATAGGCCCAGGGTTAGGTTGGTTACCTGATCATAGTAAGCCGACAGAACCCACAGACAATACAAATGGCTTGAATAATCAGAGTGAATAAATTTTACATTTGGGAGCAGTCTGCAATATTAACTGCCCATCGAAGATGTCGCTGGGCTTGAAGTTGTAAGTTGTGTGCTGATTGTATCTGACTTTATTATACCATAGCCACTGAGGCTCCGTGTTGTTAGATGGCAGAGGAGTGCAGAAAATACCTTAGCAGAAACGACAACCTTTTTGCAGAATTGTCAATCACACAAGCAATCACAACTAACCACCAAGCACCGACAGAAGCCCCAGTCACCAGCTGTCAAGGTCAGGTACAAGCTTCTTTAGTCCGCCGATAACAGCTGCCGAGGTCTGATATAAGCTGTCACCAGTCGCTGATGGAGATCAGTACTGTTTGCCACCCAGGTCCAAAGGCAAAGCCACCACCAGCCACCGATGAAGATCGGTACTGTTAGTTACATTCCAAACGTGACATCATCACTCTTTGTTTAATAATTCTGAACTGCTCCGGCGACTTTAAAAGCTCGCTTTAGGAAGAAAGTTATATTGCATGATAACCAGGGCAAAACGCTCGCAAAAATGTACAAGTGTATTGATAAAAGTTTTCTTCTTAGATTATTAGGTGCACCACAATTGCCATGTGTTCTAACACAATGATGTCACAAAACAGAAAAACTATGCTTACTGCTCTTTTGTATCTCTGACTCATCTTATGAAAACAAAAATTTCTTTTGGCAAAATAGCTAGTTCAGTCAGACTGGATGGAGGCCTGTGTACATGAGGAGGAGGCTTGCCACTGATCCTTAACTGAATTTGATTGGGCCATTCAACAAATGAATCCATTGTAGCTTTCCTGTATGTTTAGAGAGTCATTGTGCGTCGGAAGGGGAATAATGAACTTACAGACATGAAGGAAACACAGGAACCAGGGGGACAGCAACGGAGAACCCAACAATGAAGGGACAGAATAACGTAAACAGGTGAAAAGAACCACATGGAAAACAGGTATGCGCAATTAACAAATCACAAGGTGCGAATCATGACAGTTACACTCTGGTAGAGTCTATTTACTTCTGGAGGAAAATTATTGCACTGAATTTTATTTAAGATTTTAGAGGAATGGGGTCTGACAACAAATGCATGCCATACCTTTTAGTTTTCAATTTGTGAAAAGGTAATAATTTATCATTTACAGTTATGCACTACTTTCTGTTAATCTATAACATAATTCTCAATGTAATACACTTTAGTTTAGATTGTAATGTGACAAAATGTGAAAAAGGTCTTGGGTGTGAATAATTGTGAAAGGCAGGCACTGTAGAAAAATTGGTTTCACTGAACTTTGTGCATAAGACTTTAAATTCTTAAATGAACAGGCCCACAGCTTGGTTCTGGAAATTTCTTCTAGTAACATATTTGTACCTCATTTGATATATATTCTGCTGGACTGAGCTATACTAAAGCTGTCCTGAGCAGAGCACTGTAGCTCATTTAAAGTCTTCTTTTGATCAGTGTGCCTGTGGTTATGACACTTAATAGACTAATCATGACACTTTCCCTCTGCCAGCATTCATCCAAGTCTACTGATCTCCTGTTTGCAGAAAAAAACTCTTCTACTGCTTTGAATCACTAGGACATCAATATGTAGAGCCAGAAAGATCTACAA
Source organism: Characodon lateralis (assembly GCA_036250325.1). NCBI lineage: Eukaryota > Metazoa > Chordata > Actinopteri > Cyprinodontiformes > Goodeidae > Characodon > Characodon lateralis. Next base: position 5,965 of record JAHUTJ010018885.1, read on the forward strand.
CAAGAGCTAATGAGCTAGGCTACAGGAGGGCAGCACTTGGTGCCTGATGGTTGTTAAAGTGGTTTGTTTTTCATATTGAAACCAACCTTTCATAGACCATCTCAGAGAATGTGTACAATTTGGGGTAGTCAAGTGTCTGGTTGCAGTGTGGAATGAACGCCAGATGAAGCATTTACTTTTTGATATTTTAGATCTGTGCTTTATACAGACTTGGACATATCTCACTCCAATGGGGCTTCTTACTCTCAAATACCAACTATCTTGTCTTTGAAGCTAAATCCACCAATTCTCATTTTGGCTATTTGAAATTACCTTCCTAAGGACTTCAACACCGAACTTTTCAATGTAAGTGTTGTTTTGTTGTATGTTTTTAACATTCTTCTTCTTGTGCTGCTTCTTTTTCTCCTCAGGCGCCTGTGGATGATGTGCAGTGGTGCCTGCACACATGATCTCCATCTTCTTTTCAGACTGGATACTATAGGAAGATTTGGCAGATGTCCCTTCTTCGCCCGATGCTCATGGTTGGTTATGATTTCAGTAATAATTTACGTGGACGACCTCGCTCCACCTCAATTTCCAGCACTTTTAAAGTCCCTTCCTAATCACACCAAACTTCAGCGGTTTTTTGGAAAGGAGCCTACTACTTTACACTACTCACCTTTGGCTGCAGAAGCAACCCACAAATTATTGACTCTCTTTCAAAAGCATTATGCTGGACCCTAATTAATAACTATAAGCTACCTTGTATTCTGTAACTTCGCGATGACTTCCTTGTGACCTCTTCAAAGCTTTTTAGGAGGCCATCCTTAACAGCCTCACTCCTCTCACTCTGTCAGCTTAGTTGTCACACTGGAACAGCTTCAAATCCTTTCATGGAGCTTATCAACTGCACATCCCTTCTCCTGATAGTGCCCATCTGTCACTTCATTACTCTCATTCAAACCTTAAAATTCATACCTTTACCAGACCTACTTGTCAGGAACAAATCTTTTCTGACATTCCACCCAAAAACACTTAGAAATGCCTGAAAAATTCATACTCAAATAAATTAGATCCAGTTTTATGAAGGTAATTTTGGGACAAAACTATTTGTGCATTGTAACTGTTACTTTGAAGTTCCAAAGAGAAGTGCTATGAAAGTTTTGCAATTGTAGGATTTTTTCAGTCTTTCACAAATACAAAAGAGCAGTTACACCTCTTCAGTTTTGTATACTTTGAGTTAAATATTAAAAACCTCTTATATTCACAGTTTCGCTCCAATTTTTCCGAAACTAATGGTGCAGAATGAATTCACACACATGTATTAACATCTTCTCACAAACAATTATTTTAATAAAGTTTTTTTCCTTTAACTCAACAACAAATCATTGAATACAACTGCATGAATCTGCTGCTGTGATACACAAATGCTGCTTTTCAAATTACACCTCCTTTTTGGTGCGCTTTCACTTTTGCCCAAATCGTACCAGTGATGGGGCAAAATAATTTGGGACTTCTGGTTAATTCGTTTGGCCACACCAAAGGGCACTATCTTTTTCCAGACTCAGTCGGTATGAGCCAACCAGAAATGCAAACACCGCCATGTTGCGCACTAAACCCGGAGAGAACATCCAACTTACGGCACATAATTTTTAAACTGCCACTGGGCACAAATATAATTCAGTCAGATGATATGTAATGTTAAATGTTTGGTTTATTTATTACTATTATTATTCACAACAACAAAAAAATGTATTTAAACTTTGGTCAGAAAGTTCATATATTAGTGATTGTTTTAAGCATTTTGTGATGAAAGTCTATTTAATGAATATTTAGCAGAACAGCGAGGACTCTCAGAACCTTCTTAAAAAGGGTAGTCATTTGCATAAACTGAACAGCTCAATAGACATGTAAATCTTGTTTTCCTGGTGATCAATATACCTGCCAAAAAATTGTTGGACAGTCAGTCATTTGTGATGTCAGGGAGCATGAAATTATCCAAATACCACAAAGGTGTAAATTACTGCTTGATTTATGTTTATCACGGTGGTTATGTTACACCACTCAAAGACCAAGGTGTAAAACAGGGGACCCCTAAGAACTAAAATAGAAGGAGGTCCACTACCTCCACCATTCAAACACCTTGGGGTCCGAAACATTTTAAATCAACTGACAAAAATATTTTCTTTTATTTTGATTTAACATTTAATTAACACTAGAGTTTTTGTTTTTTAACAACTGATCAATTATTAATTTGTCCATGAAATCATCTGCTGAACAGAAAAGTGCAATCCAGTTAAGAAACCGATATTAAATGCACTTTGAATGGCACAGTCAAGTTGGGTCTGTACATCCTGGTACAGACCCAACAGTTCTGCTCTCCTTGTTGTGCTTGTGGCAAGCAGGGCAATGTGCTTAACCTTTGTTAAGTTGCTGTCCTTCTTTTCCATTTAAAAGTGTTACTTCCACAGCTTCCATGCACTCTTTAATCATTTCCCAGTCAGTGAAAGGCTTTTTGTGTTTCCCTAAAATCCAGTGTACTCGCAGTGAACACTCTATGCTCGCTGTTGTGCTGTAAGAGACTCTGTTATCAGCTGTGTAGCGTTCACATGCTGTCCCCGCAGTTTATTTATTCTCCTTGTCCTACCATCAGACCCAGGCTGATAGCTTTGGTTGAGGTTCTTATGTTGCTTTTATATGGTTTCATAATGTCACTTTAGATTTCCACTTTTTAGAAGTCCAGCTGATTCAGAATATATAAGGCAGGCTGGCCTTACACCTTACGGACGTTCAAAGGAAAGCGGATGCTTCTGTCCATTCATCTTTAAATGTGTTATTTTCTTTGTCCCCTTTAGGTATTTTTGACAAAGCCGTCTTCTTTTACTCACTCATTTGTGCACCACCAAGTCATTGTACTGTCAGCAAACATGAGCTCCCAATCTAATAACTTAACAGTTATTAACAGAAACGTTATTAACGCCACAGCGCACAACACTGACGGCTGCAGGCGGGGCTTCAGCCGCCATAGCCTCAGTCATCAGTCGGTCAGTGGAAACACAACTGGAACCGTACCGAATAAAGCAAAACCCAGTCTAGCAGAGCCACACCACCTAAAACAAGCCAGTGGAAAAGGGCATTAGCAACCCCTGTTAAAGGACCCAGCATAGCTTTATCTTCTTTGTCATTTACTGGTGGTTGGTATACAACGATGTGGTGCATTATCGCCATCAGCTGGCCTGGAGTGTGGACCAGAATGTCACTGACCCACATAGCTGCCCGTCGCGCCTGTTCTAAAGTCAGATGCGCAGCTGGGAGGAAATAAAATGTCTATATCTACATAGCAAATGAGAAAAATTTTTGCGGTCCGGACAAAATGCTCTCTGGGTCCAGATTTGGGCCAGAGTCCAGGGCTTAGGGACACCTGGTGTAGAATGAGCTCATTATTACCTCCAAACAAACTATTATCAGAACAAAGAACACCAAAGCTGCAAGCACTGTTTCACTGTTTTCTGTGGACTGTACTGCCACCTTTAGGTATTGGCATGTAATGTCAGTATGAACTTGAACCAATATTTTAACCATTACCAATGTAACCAATTAAATACATGATAACAGTATTAGCAGTTTTATGTAACGTAGTGCTACACTGTAATTATTCATATCATAGTATGAGAATATATATTTTAGTCAGGACCACTATATAAAGTGGCCAGCATATTTATTAGATTTTATTTAACAATCTGATTCAAATCAGACCAAGCAGCAAGTGTTTACCCTTATTGCCAAATCATGTTTTCATCTTTTCACCTAATGTTCTTTTCTTCGAAGGTGGCTCCTCAACAGGAGCAGTCCCATGTACTCCTCATCCACAACCAGATTAGTAACAGCCAGCCTGATCCAATAAAAAAGTTTTATGCTTAAGAAAAAACTCCCTAGGCATATATTAACCAAACCCAAGGTTGTGTTATATTTTCTTGCAAATATATTTCATTTAAATTTCACAAATAAATTCATATTTTTCAATTAGATGACATAAACATTTAAGGCTATACAGGACCCATGCAGACAGCCTACCTGATGTCTGGGTAAGTCCTGTTTTTCATTTGAATTCTTGATCTGTTATGCTTCTTGACACGTTCAGAGAGGTGCTTTAACTCCTTTGTCCATACAGTGTCTCCAGCAAAAAGTCCTCTTGTAGGTTTTCTCTTTCTTCTTGGTTTGGTGGGTGATGGTTATTTCAGGCATGTTGGATCCCTCCTCATTAACGCTTCCATTGCTTTTATAGCCATCGTCCTCATCAAGAAAGTTTACTTAAGCAATGATCCTACAGAATTTGGTGAAAGCTGCTCCTCAGCTGTGGTGTCGTCGTGGACATCTTTTCCTACACTGACCAACCATTGCGATCCAAAACTTTCACACATGCACATTTTCTGTAGCAGGGGCAACCTTTCCAGCACCCAAAAATCATAACATGTGGCGATACTGATTGACCAGATATTTACTCTTTTTTTCCTAGCAACCGTACATGATTGGCTATTTGACTGAACTTCTTAGCAAAATGTTTTGCCATGATTTATTTGGTCAAGTCAAGTCAAGTTTATTTATATAGCGCTTTTCAGCAACAAGGCACTCAAAGCGCTGTAAACACGGTAAAACATGCCAAAAGACGTTGGGTAATGTCATAGGCACAATTACGCACAGAGGGTGCATAAAAAAACTGTTTACGCTTGTGCTTTTTGAAGTCGGCTTCGAGTTGGGCCACGGTTTCTGTATATATCTTTATCACAGGAATTTAATTGGCTACACACTTGTAGGATCATACAGAGCATCAGACCTATTAGGCCACAGCTGCATGTGTGAGAGTAGGTGGGACTTGTATCAGATGAGATGCCATACAGTAGATATGACTGAATCTGGAGAGACCAGTGTTTCACTCACTACCTATTTCACTGGTCGAAATAGGTATCAAAAAAAAGGGGGAAACAGGTGGCCATTTTGGCTAAATGATGTTAAGTTTCTTTGTTTCAGTTATGTTCTGAAAGCTTTCTCCAGTTTCCTACAGTGCTCAGAGTTCGCCCCATGGTTATGCAGGCATAACTATTCTTTTGTTCTAATGCTAGAACAAATGCTTCCAGGCTTGTTTTATTAAATCATTCACAAGAGGAGGCTTTAATGTTCACAAAAAAATTCCAAATGAGTTTTGCACAAAACACATGCAATTACATTTAAAGGTCCTTTACACATGGCCGTCTCTGTGAACAAAACGCTACAGAAAACACCTTTATTTTAAAAGCAACTCCCTATTAGAAACTAGAGAAACCTCCTTTCCAACAATGTATAACTCGTCTTTGTAGCACCTTTTCTGGTGACGTGATTTGCATGTTTATCAGATGTGCTAGTGCTGCGCAAAATTACTTGTAGATAATTGATCATTTATAATGGCACAGAAGAGTAAAATTACCAGTTTAGAACTTTTGGATGACATTTAGCAGACCAGTGACATTGGAATGGGATATTCTTTGGACAGCTGCGTCAATTAGGTTGAGGAAGAGGATGATGAAGATGTGCTTTGGAGGAGGGTGGGCTAGTTCATGAGTATGTTACAGTGTTACTTCTAATTTCCAGTAGATTTACATTGCATGTCTGCTATTTCAACATTGTTTTACTTATTTGAAGTTTGAACTTTCTTTTGCATAGGACATATGTTGTACATCTGCAAACAACAATCACCACCCCTTCTCCAGAACGAAGAGGCTGCATGGTTGTTGGTGTGAGACTGAGTCAAGGCTTGTTTGTTTTGAGTTTGATTCAGAATCAGTCACTATCACCTTTATTGTCCAGGTTTGTGTATACAAACAAGGAACTTGACTTCCACAACCATAACATGTAAAAACATTTTAGAGGGATAAAACTTAGGACAATAAGGAACAACAATATGTTATATTGATTTTATGCATTGCATAATGGCCCATTTTGATGATTCACAGAGTAAATATCATGACCAAAATTCTAAGTCATATACAGAAGGAGTTCTACAATGGAAATCAGCACTTTTATTTGACCATTTGACCAGATTCCCTTTTATGAGGTGAAAAACACATTTGGTCCGATTTTGTCACATTTGGCTAAACTCTGCCAAAATGCCAGCTCCGCCTTGCACATTTCCCATTGAAACTTTTGTGGAACAAATATGCTTGAACTGATTCAGTCACTATCCTGGTGACTGAAGGGTGGTGCAGTTGATAGTGCTGTTGCCTTACACCAAGAAGGCCCTGGGTTTGACTACCAGCCGTGGGTCTGCATGAAGTTTTTATGTCTTCCCCATGCATGCGTGGGTTCTTTCCAGGTACTCTGGCTTCCTCCCACTGTCCAAAACAGGTTAACTGGTCTCTCTCATTTGCACTCAGTTGTGAGTGTGTGCATGGTTGTGTGTCTTTGTGTTGCCTTGTGATGGATTGTCAACCTGTCCAGGGTGTACCCCACCTTTTGCCCGTAGACTGCTGGAGATAGGCAACAGCTGCCCCACTACTCTGTACAGAAGAAGGATAATTGATAGGTTCAAATTCACTTTACAAGTAACCTTAAATAAAACAGACACAGAGAGATCAGTTTAGATGTTAAAAACCTGCAGGTGAGAGTGCGCAGGAACTGCTCAGACACAATTCTCCTACTCA
>JAHUTJ010018886.1:0-12611 GCA_036250325.1 Characodon lateralis
TGCTCTTACTGGTGCAATGTGCAATCAATGAAGACTGGCTACCAGGCTGGTCCAATTTAGCCATGAAACCTCCCACACTAAAATGACAGGTGTTTCAGTTTCATTGTCCAACCCCTGTATGTTGTGGCTGACTAACATCTGGTGTAATTCTTTTAATATAAATCTTTTCTTTTATTGTAGTACCTCTTTCTCTCTGTAATGTGTGTAAAAAAGCCATGAGTACCTCACTCATTTATCTAATAAAGGGGTTGCTGCTGAGACTGTACCTCTGAGAGCCCCTCACACTGAACGTGAGCCTGAATCCACTCCAGCCGATCAGAGTTCTCCTTCTCTCTGACACCTTCATTCACCTGAAAACACAGAAAAAACACACATTGAACACACCATGCACATACAGGTAATTTCCTATCAACACTTAAATGCAACATGTTTGCATTTTTCACCTGTGAGCACAGCTCCTCTGCTTTCTCCAGGGCGGCTTTCAGATGACTGTGGTCTGGATGAGACTCTGGAGTGTTTTCTAGGATCTGTAGTCAACAAATTCACACGCGGATTAAAGGGCGGAAGACAAAAGGTCTCACAACTCCTGAATGTTAATGAGAATATAATATGCTCATATGATACAAACATTTTTGATGATGAGAGGGTAGCGTGTCACTCTCTGCATTGGCTTGAGGAGAAAACTGGACAGAGGCATTCCCTTGCACCTGGGATCCATGGCTAACCTCTGAAGGAAACATAAAACATCAAAATTCACTGTCTTTTATGTAGTTTTTCTTTCACACTAGGTTCTTATTGTTGTTTTGGATACTTTTCAAGCTATTTAATGTTTTTGTAAGAGGTAAAGCATGCTTTCATTTAACGGCAATCAGAGATCTTCACCACGGCCTGCTGATCAACAGATTTAGAGGTTTAACCTTGAGGAAGTCTTTGATCTCAGGGTTGTCATCTGTTTTCTGTTGAATCAGCGTGGCCCCATTCAGCTGACATGAACAGAACCTGTGAACACAAACACAAAAAAAGATGGCTGCTTCACTTCAAGACAAGACAACACTTTTTACAGCCAGAAATTGATCCTAACCTGATATACGGCTGCATGTGAGGCAGCTGGTTGGTCAGGATGTCGCCGATCATCTTTACGGGCATCCGATCGCCTGACATCTTCTTCCTCACCCTAAGAGCCCTGCAAGAAAACGTTGGGTCAGTGCATCCATAAAATTATGAGAACAACTGCATGTTTGTTTATGTCTTACATCTAAACCCTGAATAATATATAGATTAGTGTGCAATGCTAGAGTGTGACCTCAGTGACACTAGTGTCATTTAGAAAAAAAACAGATCGTGTGGTTGTTGGAGACTGAACACTCTTCCTTACTTGAGGAGTTTGATGTTGCACATGATGAGCTCTTTCCAGTTCACAAAGATCATGGCCACTTCCTTCTCTGTCAGCAGCTCACACTCCAGCAGAGGCTTGTGGAAGATCTACATAAACAGAGCAGTCATAGTATAATTCATATTATACAGTATTACTCCATACAGTCTGCTGTTTTATGGCATTTGACATAAATTTATAGTAAATGTTTGAACATCAACATCCATCCATTAACTTTGACGACTGTCAGGCCAGGCTTACAGGTGTAACAAGTTCAGGATAGAAACCCAGACATTCTTCTACCACCTGAACCACTTTGGACACTCATCAGATTCCTAAGCTGCTCCCAGATCAGTAAAGCTACAGTGCCTTGCAATGGTATTACCCCCTCTTTAACTTCACATTGCAAGATCAGTGTATTATATTGAAATTATATGTGCATTACATAAAGTATCCCATAATTGTGAAGTGGACTGAAAATGATACACCCCTCTTAAATATTACTCTCTTAATTAAAATCTAAAACAACCACCTCCAGAAATCACCTAATTAGCAAATAGATTCTCTCTGTGTGTAATTTAATCTGTTTTAGCCTACATACAAAACTCTATGGTGAAAAATGAACATTGCGCATCACCTTGAACACACCATCACAGCCTACTGTCGAATATGGTGGTGGCAGCATAGTGATGTGGGAATGCTTCTCTTCAAAAGAGAGGCTGTAAAGGTCTTAACCTTGGGGCGGGATTTTCACCTTCGAACAGAACAACAATCTTTTCATTTTTGTGTGGGTTCGGTCACGGCGTTTCAGGGATACTATATGGAGCAGATGGTTGCCTACATGTGCCAGGGCAGTTAAGCTCAACAAAAATGATCTAAATTTCATTATTAACTTTATTAATTCCAGATTCCATACATTATCAAAATAGGCATGCCACATCGATGTCATAGTGACCTGTGTTTGTATGACCTTCAACCATTTGAGTAATTGTGTGTTGGTGCGTGGGTGTGTGTATGAATGTGGGTGTTTGTGGGTGAGTATAAGTGTAGAAATAAGTGTGTTTGTGTTATGGTGGTTGTGTAAATGCGAGTTTGTCACCTGGAAGTGTACATTCGTAAGTGTGGTGAGAACGATAGAAGGCCTGCAATCCACAGCCCCTAGGAGTAGCAAAGGGCAGGTAGACCTAGTTATGGAAGGCAGCAGCAGTCCCAGGCATCCAGACATCAAGAATCACCACAGGTCAGTTATATGCCAAGCACAGAAGCACAGCTGCGCAGACCAGGTCTAGAAACCAGTCCCCCCGCGGCCCAGGGCCCACACCAACCCTCAGCAGCAAGACCGTCCAGCACCAAGTAGAAGACCCCCCCCCCCCCAGAACCCCCAAACAGGCACCAGCTCACCGCAGCAGTCAGAGCCCGGAGGGGCCAAGGTATAGCAGGCACACTGTATTTCAACCTGGGGGGCCAGACTTTCAGGTGTAATTACATCAAACGGTGCGCCTACAAACTAACCCAGGGGACCCCATTACAAATGCACGCTTCACTTTCCGAATTAAAAAATGTGGAAATCCACACACCGTTTTTCTGTTCATTTCATAATTATGTACTACTTATTGGTTTATCGCATAAATACAACACAATGCCATCAGGGTTGCAGGTAGAACTCTGAGCAATTTCTGGCCCAAATATGTTGAATGGCATACACTCTGGAAACAATATCACAGAAATGTCCCAAACTCTTTATGATCTTTTCAAGTATTCATTTGCTCAAAAGTAGTACAAGAAACATAACAAAGTGTGCTTGCAGCTTTACTTAAAAAACCAGCATCATTAAAGGTTATGTAAAGGTTATCTAAAGGACAAATAAAACCTTGTGCCTGTGGGTTTACCTCTGTGACGAGCTGCAGATCGTTGACGTAGTTCTCCTCTGTAACAATCAGCTCGTGGATGTAGCCCTGCCTCTTTCTCTCCATTGGACTCAGCATGTCCAGCAAATGGAGGTCAGCGCACCCTGAAGTTCAAATATGACAGAAAAACACATCTGCTGTCACCCTAGCTTTACTCAGCAGGAGCAGAGCTACATACAGCAGACACCATAGCAAAAAAGAGCCATTTTAAAACATACATACCTGAGACCAACATGGACATTGGAGGAGTTTCACTCAAATGTCAGTTTTGATCAAGTTTTAGTCTGAGCTGAAACTGTCAATGCAAAGCTCTGGTTTTTGCACTATACACTACAATGGAGTATTTTTTATTAAATATAAGGATGGCCTTCATTGATGCATCGAGGATGGTGGATGACTTATTGTGGTAGAGGAAATCCATGGCAGAATGCTGAGGCACTGGCCCGCAAAATGAGGCTGGGCAGTAGAGTTTATAGGTGAGAACAGCCTCTAGCCCCCTAGGCTTCCCACCATTAATTTCCTCCACGGACAACAGGATGAGTTAAAAAACAAAACTGCAAGTACAGATGCAGCATTGACACCCACAAGTAAGAGACTGCTGTGTTTCTGTTTTTGACCATCTCCATAGCAACATGTCTGAATCCAGCTGGACAAACTAGTGGTGCTGGAAGCTAACATCGCTTTGTCCAAAGTGGTGGGTCTTGCAGTAGGGCTGCACAATATATTGCAAGTTTTCTTATAATCCCAATATTGCTGAACGCAAAAAGTATATCATGAAGAACTTCCTGAAGTGCAATAAATGTTAGCTAATTATTTAAGAACCATGGATTCCAGTCTCACTCTGCCTGTAATATATTTTCTGACAGTAGCTGGTTAATGCAGTATGAAATGTTAAAAAGATTAAGAGGAAGTATGAATGGACCACCTATTATCTGGGGCCCATGTTTGCTAGTAATCCAACAATTATCACAAGTCATATCACTATTACAGCTTTCACCTGCTTTCCTAACATCATTCAGCCCCGGTCTGCAGTAAAATCTAAACACTAAAATCTGGGGTGAATGTCTGCTTTATAACAAGAAGCAGTAGTGGAAGTAGTGGAGACTCCCAGTATAACTCCACTGACAGCTGGTTACCATGGAGACTGAACATATACTGGTGGACGGGTATTATAGCTGAACAAGGAGTTATAAGGACTTCTTAAGAGACTCCTCCTGTGGTTTTGGTATGAAAAGATGAGACAGGAGCTACTGCCCTCCCAATGCTGTTTGATCTCCTACAGGAAGATGCTACTACCTCCACAGCCACAGAAACGCCTTTTTTATTCATTCTTTGCAGTTAAATTATTCATACGCCTGGCAGATTTAGATTCAAAGTAATCTTTTAATTCTACCAACTGTCTTAATGGGAGTTATACTAATGTTTTAGAGTCACCCAACACGTCCTGAATGGAGTTAAAGGTTAGATTAGGGTGATGGCAAGTAGGCCTTTCAACCTCAAAGACTTGGAACTCATCAGCAAAGGTAATTGTCAAAATAACAGTGGAAATATGCTTAAAGCTGGTCAGAAATTAGATTTAATTAGTTTTATCTGCTATAATGCTAACAAATAATTTTTTTCATTATCGAGTTGCTTTCTAAGTAGGGTAAAAAACAATTTCCGAGATGCTGTTTTTAAAAAAAAACTAATACTCTAATTATATTGTTTTATTATGTTTTTATTATCTTTATAACTATGCATATATGCTCAAGGGACTCATACTAGTCAGTGACTCAAAGCAATCTGCTGGGTTCCCTTAGAAAACGTTTTTACCAATAAGAATAATAACCTGAAACTGACATCATTATTTGTTAACGTAGATCAAATTGGAATATAAGTGGCTGACTTTGGATCTGTCTGTATGATTGAACTGAATCACATTTTTTGTTAAGACTCTTGTTTCATTTCCTATTAGAAACAAACTTCCTGAACTTTAAATCTAAATCTGCTGGGGTATGAATCATTTGGGGATCAACTGTAAAGGAAATGAAAACAAAATAACGTATTTAGCTTCTCTTGTAATGGTTTGGGTTAAAAAGCAACCCACTGTACAAGCAGGCAGCATCCTGATATTTCATCATGCATTCACTTATTTTATTATTCAGTTCTCAACATGTCAAGTATATTTATAATAAATGTTTTATATTTTTACAATTTATTACACACCAAGTTGCTATTTTAAGAGATATATAGCATTTTTAAAACAGCTGTGTGTGTGTGTAATAAAGCGAATAGGAAGGCCAGTTGTTTGCAGTCAATCTTCAAGAGTTTAATCATCAGAACCAGTAGGCTTCACTGTTTCATCAAAACCTTCACTCATAAAAACAATTCAATAAACATCATCATTCTGTACACTTTGTTCACTCATTCAAGTCTTCTGTGTTTCCATCCGATTTATTTGTTTCCATAAAAACTGCTCATTGAAGCATTACTTTCAATCATGCACCCGCTCAAACATTCATTCATTCATGACTCACTCCCACTGTTCTGGTTACATTTGGCTTTGTTTTCATTCATTCATTCAACCATCAGTTTAGCTATATGTATCCACACGAGGAATCACCCTTTACCATTCATTACATTGATTATAAATCAAAAAGATTTTATTTATTTATTTATATTTTCAACTAAGACTAAACCAGAGCCATGCTTTAACTCAGAGTTTAGTGAAGTGTTTTGTTAAAACCAGCACAATGTAATCACAATAATAGTTTCTTCTACCAATAATGAACTGTGCATATAAAGTGATAGCATTTACCTCTTTGACCTGCATCATTTTAAATCCCAGAATGGTTTAGAGAAATGATAATAGAGACAAATGTAACTGTGGATGGCGGAACGCGGTCATTTTAGCCAGCATATCCTGAACCAAACTGGTGTGTAGGGGCGTGGCTCTGGTCTAGTTGGCTCTTCTATCTAACCGTATAAGCTCTCTCTGGCAAGCCTGGATCATCAGTAACCGAACTGGTTACAATCAGGATGCGTTGTTTAAAAAAGAAGCTCCCAAAACAACAAGTCCAGTTTGCTGAGACCTTAATTCATCAACCAACCAGAGAGCTTTACTTCCAATACTGACACAATGAGGAACTAATGAGATTCAAGCAGGCTCACAATGCTAGATTATTGCTTCTTGTATAAAAAGTATTTCAATAATCATTTCATTCGTGTTTCTGAGGGTAAACATAAAAATCACAATACTGTCATTTGAATAAACAACAACAAATAACCCCAATACAAACAAAATATGGCAGTCCCTCTAATACTAGTCTGTTGCTATGCAAAGAAATAGTGTAAATAACCTGCCTTAAATTAAAGTGAGGCAGTGCTGTTTCTCAATGCATCACTTGATTCAGTAAAATGACACTAAAACGTGACGTTTTCAGCATGGAATGAGGTGTGAAAATGATCAGGCTGGAAGCACCGAAAAATCTGCCTGCGAATGGAAATGGCCGATTTCCAGCTTGATCAATCGGTGGGAAACTCAAAACTCCATTTCTTTTTCCTAATTAGGGGATTTATCAAACGTAAATGCTAGCAGGTTGCCCTAGCAGCAGTTTTCGGTCTGGAGGTTGTGAATGATGAAAGAAGACTGTAAGGTTCAGCATCTGTCAGGTGTTTCAAAGTGAAGTCGGAGGTATAGATAAGATGCCATTTAAAAGGAAACTGTATTTTCTACGTAGACATGGCAACTGTTCATTATGGCTGCTACAACAGAGAGACAGACTTCACTGGGTTCTCATTATTTCACTGTTTCAACCCTATTGTACTTTCGTTGTTTCATACGAACAATTTGAGGTGCGAAAAAGCACAGTTTGACTCCGGACCCAATGCTGACTTCAGCAAAAAATAGGAAGGCTGAAGGTATTACAGCAAATTTGCTCCGTTTCATTCTTTGAAGGCTCTACCTCTGTCTGTCATCCAAGATGCTGGATTTCTCAGGAAATCTTAAGAGTTAAGGTAAGGATTTACTTCCTCTAAGACATGGATCCTGCTGTTTACAGTTAGTAACTGAGAATGCCAATTATGCTAATTACTAATAAAAAGTGCTAAGAGCAATATAAATCATTTTTACTATAACAAAGTAAAACCCTGTTTTACAGCCACTGCAATCCCTCTTACACAGTGTGACGTCGCATCTGCTCCTTACATAAATAATGATTGCTCATGGCGTGAAGGGCAGAAAGAAATATTTTCAAGGCTGATAAATATAGTTCATAGAGCTGAATCAGAAAACTCTACAATCGGTATTGGCAGGTCAGAGATTTAGAGAGATCTGCAATCGACCACAAATCTTTGAGTGGTGCATCTCTACTGATTTTAACTGTGGGGAATTTGAGAAACAACCCAGCGTTAGCAAAAAACGTTGTATTTTTCCCCCCATTTCTCCTCGATGTTTTATTAAAACAACACTGTCTCTTCCTTAAAATCTCAGAGGGGTGAAATGATTGTGCATGGCTAGAACAAGTCTGCATACAGTGCAAAAGGAGCTCAAAGTTTAAAAGGTGCCTTACCAAGCATAAAACAGCACCTGTTTGGTCAGGAAAAAGGAGTTTGGCATGTTAGGAAACAGGGTTAACACCTTTTTTACCAAGTGGGAAACAGGATAAATATAACAATTACAGTATCTGAGTGTTTAATCTGAAGCCATGTGTTAGGGTTTAACCGGATGAAGGAATAATTCCTCGTTTATTCCTCCTACAAACAAAAACCTAGAAATAACAAGCTGGATTCTTATGTGCAATTTGAATCATTTGTCAGATCTGAACCCAGCTTAAGCCTCAAACTAAAAATGACAAACAAGGTTGACAATACTCAAGTCAGATGACTTCTTTCACTGGAATGATTCAGACATCTAAAAGCAGCCTCTGCACAATCTTTGCACCCCTGTATGTTTAGTACTAAACCCATGTGTGACAATATGGTGCCATTATCTTGGTCTAGCTCATTATTGCATGAATGCATCCTATCGTCATAGCAACAGACAAAATAATAATGTGTAAACAAGAAAAACGAAACATTAAACGGATCAGTTAAAGTTAATACACAGTCAGAACGGTAAGGTTCTACACATTAAAACATGACTGTTGTGTTTGGGTGTCTGTCTGTGTTAAAATCTGTGTGTACCAGCTTGCTTTGTGTAATTTGGTTGCTGAGCAGCTTCAGCATTGAGCTGAGCTCCACTCCAGCCACTCACCCCCTTCTCCGCCTCACCTTTCCCAAATGGGTCACAGATCAAGGCGGCGCTGCAGCAGGAGATTTAAAGGGATAGTTCAGGATTTTTTAAGACGGGTTCTGTTAAAAGGGCATAAGCATTAAATATCTCACCTGCAATATAGAACTCTCATGACTAATTATTATTTAGTATAAATCTAGATTAGCTGATATTGTAAGCTAACAGCTAGTCCCAGAGGGGCCAAGACTAAAGCGGATTTCGATCGACCAGAAACAACTCTAATCTCATATAACATCATATTAGTTTATGTAAAATTTATTAGGTGAAGCTTTAAACTTGTCACTTTTGTATTAGATGGTTGCTTACACAAAAGCCAGTCATTATTTACACAGAAATTGGAGGTAGGAAGGAGTGTGCCACCAATGATCTACCTGCAGGAAACACTAACTGTACCTATCTGATATAATAGTGAAGCAGTGAAAATATGTAAAATATTATAGTTGTTAAAGTAAACACTATTTTATTGATCTTTTTACACTACTTTACTTTTATATTAGGTAATTACTCTAGCATAAAATACTTAAGGTGAGCATATTTCACACTGCCTCCTGTCTCCATTTCCTGTATAAATGATAATCAGTGGTGCAAACATAGCAAAGGCTCATAAAATAGAGTTTGCATTAACCTGCTTTAAAGTTTATAAAAATGAAAGTTGTTGACGGTAAGATGCCAAGACAATTATCTAATGCAGGTAAAATTCTGAACTATCCCTTTAGCCTTCGACTGCCTTCAGTACTTCTCTTCTCCTTTTGAGCAGGGTGGGGAGGGGAAAGAAGAAAGAGGCAGGAGGAGAAGGGAATCTTTGGCATTGAGGAGAGGAGACAGTTTAACTCTGAGACTTGTCCTCCTGCAGATAGTGGGTCTTTCTGTCAAACCGTGGGAGGGTTAGTGAGAGAGGGGAGCCAGCACGTTTGACTGACAAGTGACTGAAGCAATGACAGCGGGGTAAAAAACAAAAACAAAAAGGGATAGAATGAGTTGAGTGAGTGACGCTAATGACTAAATCTCCCATAAAGCCACAAAATGACCCACTATCCACTTCACCCTGCTGGCATAAGGCTGTGTGTGGGGCTATGGGCATGCATGTGTGTGTCTGTGTGTATACAGTCTCTGTGATCCAGTAATAAGATGTTCACTAGTCCAATCTTAAAGGGAGGAGCTCAATAGTTCTTCTCGATTAACCTCCTCTTCTCCCTTCATTCCTAATCGAAACATCTAGAGATAGATGAAACTGGAAGAAATGAAAAGCAAGAAAGGAAGAGGAGGAGGAGTAGGAATGGGAACTACTGATCTCCCTCCTGGTGAACCGTGCTGTTTGGAGCCACAGCCCAACATAAACAGAGTTTGGCCAAGTCCGAGTCCATGCATAGACAGAGTTCACGGTGTGTTTGTTTAACATTACAGTCTGTCTGTATGTCTGCCTGTCTTTGGCTTCTACAGGTGGAGAGGCGCCATGTCCGGGTCATGTGACCTCTTGCTGCTGTCCCATTGGTAGATTGGCCTAGTGGGCGTGGCCTAATGGGTCTCTTTGAGGGCTTTGAGGAGAGGGGGATTCTGGGTAATGATATGATCCTAGAGAGAGGACGACAACAACAACATCAACAAAAACAACTAAACAAAAAACAACAACAACAAGAAACAACAACGTCTAGTTGGGAGCTAGGTGGGTGGAGCGTGCAGCAAGACAGAGTGTGGAGGTGTGCTGTGACATGGAACAAAATCAGAGGGTCTAAAACAGCAGTGACACTACTTCATTTTATCCTTTTTATTTGATTAAGAGGTTTTCTGTAAAATTCAACTACTGATTTTTTGATCAGATATTGAAAAGAAAACTTCTTGAAATAAAAAAGACATCTAAAATTCTTGTTGGATTCCATAAGCTCTGGTTTCAGACTCCATGCCAATGAAATAGAACCTCCAAGGATGATACTGCCACCACCATGCTTCAATGTGGGGATGATGTTCTCTCGGTGTTAAGTTTGTGCCGGTTATGGTGTTCTTCCTGCTTGCCACAACACTAGATTTTAGTCTAATCTGACTTTCCTCCACATGTGTGGGGATTTTTCTAATACACTGTTTTGTCAAGCTATTATTTTAGCCTCCTCGCCTGTTGTGTTTGGTGGCTGAGCGTCTCCTGCTCGATTTGCTATAGTGGTTAAGCTCTTTCCATTTTGTAATGAGGGATTTAATGATGCTTTGTACAACATGAATAATAAGGTCAAATTAATTAACAGCTATTTAAACAGAATATTTAGATGAGTCAGACTCTGTATAACATCACAGGATGCTTACTGTACAAGAATATATTTGTTGGCAGCCCTGGTAAAGATACGTGAAAAAACTTAATATAAATTCATCCTTTGTGGATGAGGTATAATCCACCAAAAGATGTTTAAAAATCCAACCTTTAATTGGTACCACTAACAATCCCTGAAATAAAATAAGGCATTTATTTAATTTATATCTGACTTGTCACTGCAAACCCCATGAGACCGTTCAGTCTGTTTACTGGTCAGAGATGTCTGGGGCGGGACAACCAAACGTCAAGACAGGAAGCAGATACTGTGTTCTGAGCTAGTAGAAAACACAGGATTTATTCTTATCATTAGTTTGTTTCTCTGTACTCTTTCATGTAACATTACCTGAACACGGTAAAACGAATTAATTTGAGAAGATGTTTTGAAAGTTGCACTGGGCTTCATGCTTTATGGAAAAAGACACACCACCATTGTTTATTCATTTGTTTACTCTATCGCATCCTACAATGCAACGCATTCCTGACTGCACCGAACACCTGGTATTTGTGTCGGTTCGAGGTCGGACCACATTCACACCACAAACAAACCACTCTAGTTTGTTTGGAACCGTACCTTCTCCAAATGGTCTCAGTACGGTTGTGATGGCCCACACCCTACTGTGATTGCTGTGTTCGCATTAGGCTGCACAAAATATCGCAAATATATCATCGTTGAATTATCAGTGTGCAACATTGATATCGCAAACGACTGCATGCAGTATCAATGCATACAAATAATTGTTGGCTAATACAGTATCTTACAAACGTGAGTACACCCCTCACATTTTGGTTAATTTGGATTGTATTGTTTCAATAACTCAACACACAGCCAAACAAACGTGAGTACACCCCTAAGTGGAAAGGTCCAAATTGGGCCCAAAGTGTCAATATTTTGTGAGGCCAGTTATTTTCCAGCGCTGCCTTAAAGTGCCTGTGACTTCAAATGTTCAGACGCAGCAGAGTTGCAAGAAAGTCAGCTTTCATCAGATGGCGGAGCACAAGTGATGTAGCAATTCGAGTCTTTTTTGCAGGATGCCGGCTGGTGTCAATATGCATGAATCGTACCACACCACCAGAAAACAGAACGAACACAACATGCAGATTTTCAAGATAATTCACTAATAATAATTAATTGAACAAGAACAAATAATTCACAAAGACGGACTAGATCTGGCTACATTAAAAAATACACACATATATTTATATATACACATGTATAAATTAGCAATGGTAACATATGATCAATTAGATCAGTTACTGGGTTAACTAAGGTATTATAAACTGAGTAATTAAACATTAAATGCACCAAATTAAGCAACAAATATAGCTTTGGTATAAAATGAAAAATGAAGCAGTTTAACCGGTTTACCTTAAACAGAATGATTTGTTTTGGACTTGCTACTCAATTTATCACTGGCTTTTATTGCGTGATCTGCATTTGGCTGCTATTTGGGAGCAATAGCAGCAGACACAAGGGATGATCTGAAGACAACCTGATCTCATTTTTTTAAACTTTAGAATCTTTAGAGAAACATTTATTTTAATATATTGTATGTGCGTGTAATTTATTTTATTTTAATAAAAATAATAATTTGGGATTTTTTTATTAATAATAACTGCTAAATGTACTTTTGCAACAAGGAAGTGTTCTTACCTGTTGAGCCTTGATCCGTTTAGCAACTGCAGCAACAACCTTTTCTTATCAGATGCACTGAACAGCATGGCTATAGACTCTGCTTCAACATTCTCCTTCTGTCAGAGATC
>JAHUTJ010018887.1:0-12606 GCA_036250325.1 Characodon lateralis
TATTTTCAGTTGTTTCACACTTTTTTGTTCAGTATATAATTCCACATGTGTTAATTCATAGTTTTGATGCCTTCAGTGTGAAGCTACAATATTCAGTCATGAAAATAAAGAAAACTCTTTGAATGAGCAGGTGTCCAAACTTTTATTCTGTACTGTGTATATATATATATATATATATATATATATATATATAGTTGTAGTTCTATTTTTAAAAACATAGCTGTCGTTTGAATCAAGACATCAGAAAAGTTGGCTGTGTCATTGACAAACTGATCCATATAACATATATTAATGATACACAGTCATTGTCAATAAATGAGAATGTTATTGAAAATTTCATGTATTTCAGTAACTCAGTTCAATAAATTTGAATCTGCGTTCAGATAAGGCTCGCTTGTAAGATTAAAAATACCTTTTGAAAATAACAACCTTTAAGAAGGTATTAAACATACTTTATATTAAGCCCGGATTTCTGTATTTTTTTATATGTCTGATTTAATATTCTAATCTTAATGTCATGTTTTCATTAGCTGGAAACAGAAAATCATCGTGATTAAAAGAAGTAAAGTTGAAAACATCAGTCTGTGTGGAATTCATCTATATAATGGTTTTCACTTAGTAAACTGAGTTACTGAAATACATGAAATTTTCAACAATATCATTTATTGACTATGACTGTATATTATATGAAAGAACTGTGAAGTAACGTTTAATAATTGTTTTTTTTTAAAGAAGCAGTTATGGATCAATTTGTCAATGATACAACCAGCTTTTCTGATGTACTGATTCAAACGACAGCTATGTTTTCAAAGATGGAACTACAACATGACATCCTCGATTCATTCATGCATGTGGTTGCATGCAACCTGCGATTAGAGTGGCGGAAGAGAACTCGTTAAAAAAAACGAACATTTTAAAAGCAAACTGGATGGAGATGGTCTGCTGTTATTAGCAGAGCTGGAAACTGAAAGGTGGCTATAAGCCTGCGTCTACATCTAACGATCAAAAATAATAACAAAAAAAATTGTAAAACAATACCTTGATGTTTTATTGTGTTACGCTGCGAAAAGACCGACCAAATGGCCACTGCACTGCAATTATGCGATCATAACCAACATATCGGAAAGTTTACATCCATTTTCCTTCTTCTTCGTGTTTATTGGCGGTTGGGAAAAGACGATTTGGTGCATTACCGCCACCAAGTCTTATGGAGTGTGGAGCAGAATATGGATTAGATCCGAACATAGAAATTCGATTAAGAAAATAGTGCCTGATAACTTTTACTTTTGAGTTATATCTATGTAAATTAAATAAATCTAGTTTCAATTTAATTTTACACATGTTTTTAATCAATTGTCTTCTTCCTTCCTCATAGCATATAATAACATGCTCTATGGGGTGACCAGATCTCAAAAAAACCGATTGAGGGACAAGAAAGATCCAATCATTCTCTTCCTTGCTTGTTAATGCACATTAAATTAGCCCGTTTATAAAAATAAAAAATAAAAATGGTAAAAAACGAGTAAAAGTTTGTCAGAAAAAAACTTTATAAGCTTTTAAAGTGCAAAACGTTTTTGAAGATTTATCAGGAAAAAAAAATAATAAACATTGTTTAAAGCTGAACATTTTTTAGGTTAATCAGAAAGAAAAGAAAAGCCTCTTTATAACTCAGAAACACAAAACCACATCCAGGTCTTGCACTTGCAGCCTTGGAGAGGACCTGGGTGAACCATACAAAATGCTTAGACTAAAATTTTGCATCACTAAAGACCATCATTAACCTATACAGCTTACACTAGACACCATGTTGTGTTTGTACTTTCTGCTGGATCTTGTAGCTTCCAAAAGGGCCTTCTCCTCCTGCAGAATCCCTTACAACTATATCCAAAGTTAGTCTTGACTTGAATTTCACACTTAAGCCCAATAGAGCAACAGTTCCCTCGCTTACAGTTCATCCATGTCCAGTTTTCCTCTCATCTGGAGGACTACTCCACTACTGCATCAGTGAGATGGGAGGTGACCCAGCTCTTCAGTGCCAAGCTTGCAACATTCTTTAGTAGTAGTTGTCATCTGAAAAGTTATACCATATTGCCAGGTAGGTAAACACAGTCTTGGACATTTCATACTTAAAATGCAGTTGCTTTTTGCTCTGGAAACTGCTGAAGAAGAGGACTAGTTGCCTTTCCAAAGAAGGAATCCATCCGTCGTTGCTAGAGCTTTATCTTTAGTGTGAGCATAATCTCATAGAGCTAACAGACAGTCCATCTCCTCTCTCTGAGCCCTGTATGGCATATGGGATAGCTGTAGGTGTCAGGCCATGGAGCTGAGTACAGGTTTGTTGTGTTGTGTTATGTTCAGTTCTCTCCACAGGGTATGACAGGCAGAAGCAGCTGCACAGCTGTTCTGCATCAGCAACAATCAAGGGAGAACCTGATATGCTGTCAGGACCTTGGATTGTTTGCTCACCTAGAGTGGTAATCAGGCCAATAGACCCTCTGGCTCTTGTTTATGTTCTGAACAAACCCAAGTCTTATCTGACTGTGCTTCCCTTCCTCAAGGTTGCTGTCAGAAAGATCCAGTCCTGGATTACCCATTGTGGTTCTGCCTTCTGTCTGGTTGGTAAATGCTTAGATGAATTTACCTCAGTTATATGACCTCCCTGGATTTACTGTACCTACTGGTAGTGTTGCAGCTCGTTTCCAAATCCTGCCTGTCCACCCTCCTACACCACTAGCCTGCGCTAGAGTCCCCTGGTTCTGATAGAATACGACAGAAAGGTCTGACCAACCAGACTCTGTGGCACAATTCCGGTTGGCACTATCTCAACAGGGCATTCTGCTTGGACAACATAACTTTCTCCTTCAGTCTCCAGATCAAAAACAAGCTGCAACCAATCAAGCCCTCTACAGCAGACTCCCTCCGGGTGTGCCTGAACAACCGACTTTACCTCTTCCTAGTTCCAATCCGCTTTCTGCCCACTTCACCTATCAAAGTGTTCCCTCTACGACACCCAAACTTTTTTGGGGGGACATAGAAAAAATTGTTTTGCTACAGTGCACTCTTGTTTTTCAACAGCCCAAAAATGTTTTTCCAGATACCAGCCACATCGCTTATATCGTTGGATTGCTCTGGGGACAAGTGTTAAGGTGGAAACTTTGATTGATGAAACAATCATCCATTTATTCTCATTAAAGGAATTCCTCAAACTATTTAATCAAACTTTTTCCCTCAGACACAGTGACGAGGCCCTGGCCCGAAAGTTGTGGAACCTCAAAGCAAACGGTCAATTCTGAAATGACTATAGAATTTTTCACTTGAGCTGCTAAATCTGGATCGAATCAACTGGCTCTTAAAGGGGTTTTCTAAAACCCCCTAAACGAAAATATTAAGGATGAATTGGCCAGCCGGGATGAGCCCTGGAGACCCTGGAGGATCTTATAAATTTAGCAATCCGAACTGATAATAGAATCAGAGAAAGACTATGTGAAAAAAGAAACCAAGGAAAACAATGGGTCTGTAAGTCATCTACCTGTTATGAAGGCATCAGAGACCAGGACTAAACCAACTGTTTATTCTCCTAAGATTGTACCCATGCAACTAGGCCGAACCAGTCTCACTTCAGAAGAAAGAAACAGACGCTTATCTTCTAGACAGTGTCTGTATTGTTGAGACTTGGGGCGTTTTCGTCAACACTGTCCTGTGAGGCCAAACGGGAGAGCCCCCCAGTTAAAAAAAAGGGGGTACTGACAGGCACATCTAATCATTCTTATCACCCCCAATTTCATCTCCATTCTCTTATGCCTCGAACAAAACCAGCATCCGGTTCTGGCTCTCATAGATTCTGGTGGTGAGCAAAATTTAATCAATCGCGATTTGGTGAAAGAGCTTAACATGTGACTCTAAAAGCAGGGATATTTCGTCCATACTCCTCTTCTGACGGTGCAGAGTTCTTCTTTTTGGAAAAGAAAGGCGTAACTTTGAGACTTTGCATCGACTTTAGAGGACTGCACTGAATTACTATAAAAAACAAACGTCCACTTCCTCTCCTAGCCTCCTAACCGTCCGAGGAGCTACCTTCTTCACCAAGCTCGACCTACGCAACTCCTACCACCTGGTCCGAATCCGTGAAGGAGACGAGTGGAAGACTGCTTTCAAAACACCGGTAGGCCATTTTGAAAACCTGGTCATGCCCTTTGGTTTAACTAATTGTGCAAAAGACTCTTAGTATTGAATAAGTCATAAACAGTTCAAGATTTAGTGTTAAGTGCTAATGCTTCTATTGTGTGGGTTTCTGTTCAGCAGCCTTTTTGTCCCTTAAGGGATAACGCATTTGAGACAGTGATGACGTCATCACGTTGGCGTATCCGACGTTGTTCTAACGTTGCTGACATCTAGTGGGCAAGTTCGGTTAGCAGGGCCACGGTTCTAACTCATGGGAGAGACTTTACCAGCGTTATATGTATGTTCTCTTTAGATTTGTGTGTCAATGACAAGTAAGTTGTGAGATTTGGGTGTTTACTGAAGTCAAATGGGTAGTTAGACATTATTCATCTGCTGTTATTTTCATCTGTTGCCAAGTCAGAGCTAACTGCTACGTGTGTGTATTGTAAACACACACGTAGCACACGAGTGGATATTCATTCACTCTGACTGGTGGGGAAACATGGTTATTAGTTAACTGTGGATTAACCTGCTTTAATTCTGGTTATTATCATTGCTTACATGTTGAGCTTATTTATGTTGCACTGATTTCATTATTTGTGTTATGTATGGTGTAATGATGTGGTGAGATGCACATGAAACATAATAGGACACCTTGAGCTTAATTTCTGTATTTTGCTCATTTATTGGAAAACCACATCCACACCCTCATACCTACCTGCATATCCATATCCACCCTTTGTCTGAGATCGGTATGCTTTCTCCATTAAGTTTGGAATACAGAGGAGTTAAAGGAACCTGCGTTGTGTCGTCATTATTCTGCCAACTGCATCCCATGCTTAAATCCCGTCCTGAACTGAATCCTGGCTTAAGTGGTGTTCTGGCAGACACTCCGGGTTGAGAGCAGTGATAAATACGAGTAGTGGCTTACAGTTCTTCAACCTTAGAGCTTTCTCAATTAAACTAATGCTCCAGCAGTTTTCCAAGCTCTCGTCACTGATGTTCTAAGAGACTTCATTAGTGTTTTTGTCTTCGTCTATATTGATGATATTCTTATCTTCTCCAGAGGCATCGACTGTCACAGGAGCCACATTCGAAAGGTTCTACAATGATTACTAGAGAACTGACTCTACGTGAAGGCTGAAAAATGTGAGTTCCATATCTCATTCATAACTTTTCTGGAATTTATTTTCGAGGGTGGACATGTGAAGGCGGATGCCAGCAAAGTCCGAGCAGAGGTGAGTTGGCCTACCCCAGGAAGGAACTACAACAGGTCTTGGGATTCGTTAACTTTTACCGGAGGTTTATTAGAGGCTTCAGTCTTCTCACTTCTCCCCTCACAGCACTCACCTCCACCAAGACCATTTTCAGTTGGTCCCTGGAAGCTTTGGTGGAATGGTGGCACTGGTTGGAGGGCACACCACCCATAATGATCTGGCCAGATCATCATGGGGGATCAAAAATCTGGCTTCTCTCCAGTCAGCTAAGTGTCTCAATTCACGTCAGTCCAGATGGTCCCTTTTCTTTTCTTGATTCTGCTTCACCATAACTTACCGGCCTGGATCAAAATATATCAAACCAGACTCTCTCTCCAGACAGTTTGCTTCAGATGAAGAGGATCCCAAACCTGAACCTGAGTCTTGGGGACCCGGTCTTATCAGGTCTCTCTCATGGTACATTGAGGATCAAGTACAAAAGCAACCGAAGAAGAATTGATCCTGGAGGAGGACCTCCGATCGCCATTATGCCCCCTCTTTTATGAGGTCACAAGTTATTCACTGGGCTCATGCATCCATCTTCTCTGGACATCCTAGTTCTAGTCAAACTATTGCCTCTATATGGAGGTACTTCTGGTGGCCAATGCTGAACAGAGACGTTGTGGATTACGTGGATGCATGCTTCATCTGTGCTCGGAGCAAAAACTCATCAACCTTCTGCAGGTTTCCTCCAGCCTTTGTCTATCCCCAGTCGACCCTGGTCTCATATCGCACTAGACTTTGTCACAGGTTTGCCTCCTTTCACATCATAAAACAGTCATTCTCACCATTATCAATAGATTCTCCAAAGCATGTCATTTAAACCAATCTGCCTTCCACTGCTGTAACTGCTAAACTGCTGATTAATCACATTTTCAGGATTCATGGACTCCCTGTTGAAATCATCTCCGACCGAGGTCCCCAGTTCATATCCCAGGTATGGAAGGATTTTTGTTCTATTTTGGGCACATAGTCTAAACTTTCTTCTGGTTTCCACCCCCAGACCAACGGCCAGTATGAGCAGTTGAACCAAGAGATGGAGAACACCTTGAGGTACCTCTGCAACAATAACCCTCGATCCTGGAGCCATCATCTAATTTGGGCAGAATACGCACATAACTCCCACATTTCTGCAGCTACTGGTATGTCACCATTTGAGTCATCCTTGGGATTTCAACCGTCACTTCTCCCTTGTTCTTTTCCTGAACCTGTTCTCCCATCAGTCCAAGCACATTTCCCCCATTGCAAGAAAATCTGGAACCAGACAAAAACAGCACTTCATCTTTTCACACCAAAAAATATGCTGACCAGAGGAGAAAGTCGGCTCCCACTCATTCACTCGGACAGGAAGTTTGGCTTTCAGCCTGAAACTTTCCTCTTCAAGCCTATCCCCAAAAACTGGCTCCGAGGTTCCTTGGTCCTTTCCGGATTGAGGAAGTCATCAGTCCTACTTTGGTGGGCCTCAAACGCCTATCTCATCTCCGTGTTCACCCAACTTTCCACGTATCCCAAATCAAACCAGTCCTTGTCAGTCCTTTGTGCCCTTTGACCAGACCCACACCACCTGCCCGGGAAATGGACAGCCATCTGGCCTATGATGTCCGCTGGATCGTGGCCTCCCATCGGAGAGGTCATGGCCTACAGTGCCTGGTGGACTGGGAGGAATACGGTACTGAGGATCTCTAGTGGGTCTCCGGACGATTCATTTTGGAACCAGCTTTCATCACGGAGTTCGAGGCTGCCTCTCCATCCACTTCTGATCAACCACCAGGAGGGTGATGTTAGGCCACGGAGCTGAACACAGGTTTGTTTTGTTGGGTGCAGTTCTCATGCTTCTCATGCTCTCCGGGACTGCCTATTGGGGTCAGCCTGGAGCTCGCTCCCTGGGAGAGCATTTTACCCCCCAGTCTTTCCCTCCCCATCTGCAGACACCTCCCTCTGCTCACTTCATCACACTACCACCCATGTAGGGCCTTGGGGCACGTGTACGTCATTGGAGTGCTGCAAGGATTTTCCATCTCTGCGGTCCCATGGCAGCCTGTGCCCCAATTTTATTGTACAACTTAGACACTCTCACTTATAACATTTTCATGACATTTACATGTAGGGCCTTGGGTGTAGGCTCAGTGGCATCAAGAGGGAGTGTATTTTATTAACCTAACCTCTGGTGCCTGCACTCACCTCTAATGGTTAAGTAGACATTGAGGGATTGGGTTGGGGGTTGGCGTGGCAGACCTTCTTCCCCTACTGTTTTTCTTTTTTAAATGCACACTACAACAACACGCATTAACACCACATTGAGCAGGTGGAGGTAGGTTTGGGATCTTTTCACACCCCCGCTCGCAGTTTGCCATCTGGCCTTCTAGTCGGGATCTGGGTTGGGGTTGGGATTTGGGTCTTGGGGGTTCTCTGGTGCTTGGGCTGGCTTTTCGGCTCTCTCAGGATTGTGAGGGGGTCTTGGCCGGACAGTATACCCTGCTTGGTGCGGCAGGGTATACTGCTTTATTATAATCTTGCAAGAGAGAAGGGTTTTTTGCAGCATTGGACATGTGCTCAGGAATGCTGCCAAATCATTCTGATTAAACAAAACAAATATTCTTCTTATAACAACTTCAACAGCTTTCAAGGTGACTCCCATAAGACCCAGACTCACAGAGGAGGAACGAGGTGAAACCTGTTGTAAATCTCTCCTACACATGTTGACAGTGGAAATTGAACCTACCACAATGTGGCATACATTTTTTTCTCATATACAGGTGCTGGTCATAAAATTAGAATATCATGAAAAAATGTATTTATTTCAGTGATTCCATTCAAAGTTAAACTTGTATATTATATTTATTCATTACACAAAGACTGATATATTTCAAATGTTTATTTCTTTTAATTTTGCTGATTATGACTGACAACTAAGGAAAACCCCAAATTCAGTATCTCAGAAAATTAGAATATTAAGACCAATACAAAAAAAGGATTTTTAGAAATGTTGGCCAATTGAAAAGTATGAGCATGTACAGCACTCAATACTTAGTTGGGGCTCCTTTTGCCTGGATAACTGCAGCAATGTGGCCTAGCATGGAGTCAATCAGTCTGTGGCACTGCTCAGGTGTTATGAGAGCCCAGGTGCTCTGATAGTGTCCTTCAGCTCTTCTGAATCGTTGGGTCTGGCATATTGCATATTCCTCTTCACAATTAAGGTCAGGATAGTTTGTTGGCCAATTAAGAACAGGGATACCATGGTCCATAAACCAGGTACTGGTTGCTTTGGCACAGTGTGCCGGTGCCAAGTCCTGTTGGACAATGAAATCTGCATCTCCATAAAGCTGGTCAGCAGCAGGAAGCATGAAGTGCTCTAAAACGTCCTGGTAGACGGCTGTGTTGACTCTGGACATCAGAAAACACAGTGGACCAACACCAGCAGATGACATGGCACCCCAAACCATCACTGACTGTGAAAACTTTACACTGGACCTCAAGCAACGTGGATTCTGTGTCTCTCCTCTCTTTCTTCAGACTCTGGGACCTTGATTTCCAAAGGAAGTGCAAAATTTACTTTCATCAGAGAACATAACTTTGGACCACTCAGCAGCAGCCCAGTCCTTTTTGTCTTTAGCCCAGGCAAGATGCTTCTGATGCTGTCTCTTGTTCAAAAGTGGCTTGACACAAGGGAATGCGACCGCTGAAACCATGTCTTGCATATGTCATATTGCGTGGTGGTTCTTGAAGCACTGACTCCACCTGCAGTTCTCTCTTTGTGAATCTCCCCCACATATCTGAATGGGTTTTCTTTCATAATCCTCTCCAGGGTGCGGTTATCCCTCTTGTACACTTTTTTTCTACCACATATTTTCCTTCCCTTCGCCTCTCTATTAATGTGCTTGGACACAGAGCTCTGTGAACAGCCAGCCTCTTGAGCAATGACCTGTTGTGTCTTGCCCTCCTTGTGCAAGGTGTCAATGGTTGTTTTTTGGACAACTGTCAAGTCAGCAGTCTTCCCATGATTGCGTAGCCTACAGAAATAGACTGAGAGACCATTTAAAGGCCTTTGCAGATGTTTTGAGTTAATTTGCTGATTAGAGTGTGGCACCAGGCGTCTGAAATATTGAACCTTTTCACAATATTCAAATTTTCTGAGATACTAAATTTGGGGTTTTCCTTAGTTGTCAGTTATAATCATCAAAATTAAAAGAAATAAACATTTGAAATATATCAGTCTTTGTGTAATGAATGAATATAATATACAAGTTTCACTTTTTGATTGGAAATACTGAAATAAATTTTTTCATGACATTCTAATTTTATGACCAGCACCTGTAAGTGCTCTGGAAAGAGCTGAGGAGCCATCTCTCTAAGACTAAACAGAACCGTCTGTCCTAACCCTTGCCATTGATGAACCCTGTAACACCTCAACGTGGGGGGGGGGGTCAAATACTTTTATCAGGTCATGCAGAGTTTCAGTCATAAACCAAGGAATTTAAGCAAGGCACTGAAATTTTCATTAATACCTTCAAGTCACGGATCGTTTTGCACCACTACCTACGGTATGTTTGGGGCATAAGTGAAAACCCACCAAAAAGATTGTGTAGACTTGTAAAGAAGCATTTGTGAGTCACAGCAGCAGATTTGTGCAGTTGGGTTCACTGAATTGTGTTTGTGTTGAGGAAATAATATGGTAAAAAATTGTTTGTGGAAAGATGTTAATAGAGGTGTGTGAATTTGTTTTGCACCATTTGTTTTTGATCAATTGGAGCACAACTGTTGATTGTAAGAAGTTTTTGATGTGTGACTCACAGGATACAATTTGTGTACTTGTTCTTAAGAATCTGAAGAGGTGTAACGGTTGTTTTGTAATTGTGAAAGACAAGAATAAATTATGCAATTACAAAACTCCTACAGCTTTTATCTTATAGACCACTTAGAAACATTGATTTTTATTTTTTGACCCCCATGCCCAACCATTATGTTTTGCCTTACCTGAATGACCTTGTTTAAGGAATTTCAGAATTCAGAACTGTCTGCTTTTTTAGCAAACAGCTCTGGTGTTGGACCCATATTTCCTGTAAAACATCTGGAAACACTTCCATTGAACTACAGACTTAATTCCACAGTTAGATTTGTGCAAACAATTATTCAATGTATTTATTATTCTGTTATTTTGATTATTACATTAAAGAAAATCTACATCAACATCCTCCATGAACATGATACTCCACACACTGCAAATAAAGGACCTTTGTCGTGGACAGCTCCCCCACACACAGGTCAGACATACATGGACACATGCTCATACCTAAGAACAATTTTGTGAGAGTAATTAACCTAACAGTCCTTTTAGGAGAAAACCCACACATGCACAGGGACAGCATGCAAACTCCACACAGAAAGACCCCAGGATGGACTTTGAACCCAGAACCTTCTTGTTCAAAGGCAAAAGTGCAGCCTGAGAAGAAAACAGCCATCTTCATATTTGTGGGTTAATTTACAGGCAAAACTACCTCTTACAGGATATGTTAAACCCATGCAAGAAAAGAGAAAATAAGAGTCATGGATGGAAAATTCCACAAGCTAGAAATATTGAATTATGAAATAATGAAAATTTGGGAGAATATACCTATTCCACTCCCAGTCTAATCCCATGTCCGAGTACAAAAGTAAAAATTAGGCATGGTCTGCATTAGCAAAAGATCATTTAAACATTAGCCCAAATGCACCTGGATTAGTACCACTGTTTCCTCCTAAAGCAGCAGCAGCAGAATTCATCATATTAGAAAGGATAAGGTTAAAACCAGGAGTCACGCTTCAAAAAGGGAAAATAATAAATTTAGGACAATAGGTTTACTCAGCAGAAATGTTTTATTGTTAGTAACCTACTTGGTAATACTGTGGATTTAGGTGACAAAAAAAAAAAAATGAAGGGGTTGCTTAGAATATATGAATGGAGGTTCTGTGTAAAAGTAATAGCTGCAGTGGGTAACTCTCTTAGTGTCTGTTTTGGTATAAATCTAGATTAGTTATTAGATTAGATCATGAATCCTTGAGGCTGAAGCCCACGGCTACTCTGAGAGGGCCAAAGACCACAATGGATTTCTACCATCATAAAACAACAATCTTAACAATGTCAAAGTGGTTTATTCAAATGGAATTTATAAATGTTTAAATCAATTTTTGAGTGTTTACAATAAGTCACATTGTAGGCCAACATATTCATGAAACATGATACAGATAAGTGATGTAGGTAAGGCATTTAGAAAATCCAGTAATCAGAGTAACATTGAAATAACAAGCAACTACAGTAATGGAAAGAAAATAAAAATTAGGTTTGTTTTCTATCACTTAAATGAAGCCAGAGAAGTGGGAGAGCATGTAAAGATAAAACGTGCTGAAAATGTTGAGCAAATAATGGGAAACATGACACATGTGATTG
Source organism: Characodon lateralis (assembly GCA_036250325.1). NCBI lineage: Eukaryota > Metazoa > Chordata > Actinopteri > Cyprinodontiformes > Goodeidae > Characodon > Characodon lateralis. The sequence goes on from JAHUTJ010018887.1 coordinate 11,842, forward strand.
TTCTTCTCCACAAGGTAAAGGACAAAGTAAAAAATAGTTCATTTAAAAATGTTGGAAAATTAGAAGTGCTCTTTATTTCTAGAGATATATTGGTGAGAAGATGAGAGACGTGTAACCTTATTTTTTCCCTTTTTTCACTCCTTACCAGCCGGGGGCGGTAATGCGACAGTTAATAAAATACCGCCAATAAACCCCTGAAGAAGGAATATGGGGAAGACGAGTGATGCTGCAAGAAATAGATCGTGATCTGGATGTAAACATGAATAAGAGCTGATTGTTTGGGTGTGTGACTAACTGAACCGATTTCTGATCGGCAGCCGCGTGCTCATCAGCTATGGAGAGGACATTCAGTCGGTGGAAGACACAGTGTCTAAGCAGGTTGGATTTGAGTAAGAAAGGCAGCGTGGATGAAGACATTGAACATGTGGTGTCTCTGCTCAACAGCTGTGAGCAGTTCTTCACCACCAGCTCATGCTCCGGCAGGATCATCCTCATCGATGGGGTCAGACAGCCTTTTACACCGAGTACAGTTTCTACACAGCTGCTTTGTTAGACAACATGTCAGAAAGCCTTCTGTAAGGAAGAAGGGATGGTAGAATGGGGGTTTTCATTGACATCACTGTTATATACAGTGGTTGGACAATGAAACTGAAACACCTGGTTTTAGACCACAATAATTTATTAGTATGGTGTAGGGCCTCCTTTTGCAGCCAATACAGCGTCAATTCGTCTTGGGAATGACATATATAAGTCCTGCACAGTGGT
>JAHUTJ010018888.1:0-12603 GCA_036250325.1 Characodon lateralis
GATAGATAGGTAGGTAGGTAGGTAGGTAGGTAGGTAGGTAGGTAGGTAGGTAGGTAGGTAGGTAGGTAGGTAGGTAGGTAGGTAGGTAGATAGTTAGATAGATAGATAGATAGATAGATAGATAGATAGATAGATAGATAGATAGATAGATAGATAGATAGATAGATAGATAGATAGATAGATAGATAGATAGATAGAACTTTACATTGAAAAGAAATTTTTAGAATAAAGCCAACATTGAAAGACATGACAACACCCGCTTACAACCTCACATAAAAAAATTTTATGTTCCAAACCCTCAAAATGAGTATTACAAAAAAAGGAAACTCAATCCAAATTATATTTTCATTTAAAAATTCACCTATGGAAAATATTACTATAGATTTTATTTTATTGACGTCACATACTGGTATGTTTGTTTACCCTTTAAATTGTTGCCAACATTCATTTGTTGCATTTAGCTGGTTTGGTTTGATGGATTCTGTAGTCTGCAATCCCTTATCAGGTTAAGTACGTGATACCTTGTCTTGAAAGACTGAGGAGTGGTTTCTGCTGAAACCAATCTATTACTGTGAACTCCAAGTCTTTTTAAAAATCTGTGAAGCCTGTAAAAGTTGTGTAGTGTGTCCCTACCTTTATTTAAGACAAGGTTGTTTCCTTTGACATACACGTGTAAATAAATTAAGCAGGGCTCTTGGACAGAATCAGAAGAGATAGATGAGTCATAGATAAGAACCAAGGCAGGACAAAGAGATACTACAGTGAGAATAGCAATAAGATCTGGCTTGTGAGAAACTGTACAGGTTGAATGTTGGCAGGGCATAGAGTGTAGAACACTGATTTATTGTTGCTTCCTCTGCAGTGTACGTCATAAACACATAGATTTGACGTTTCACACACGAGTAATGACTTTCTCCAGGTCACTTCAAAATGTCACCACCAAACCTTTTAGATCTTATCATAAACACCTTTTTAACACATGGTGAAGGTGTGTCTAAGTCTAAAAAATGTGAATGTTTTTAAGACATTTATGACAGGATTGTGCTCACAAGAAGCTTGTCTGAGTACATGCCAGTTTATGTCTATGTATCCCTTCCATATATGTTCACCCTCTAATATTTATTTAGAGGGTGAAATCGTAACCCCTTACTACCCGAATTTATTTACAATTGTATAAAAATTTGTGTCTTTGCTGTGAAACTAATTTTACAATAAGTATTAATTGTTCATTTAAATATGGCCCATTTAAAGCTATAAATTTAGTTATTTAATATCCAAATCAACTATTTTGTGCATAGTTTGGCATAGTTCTGACCACTAGAAGGTTGCCAAAATAAGCCTGGTATGTGTTCCATATGCATCATATACCAAAAGGCATTAGAGGTATACATAAGCCACCTTGGTTGTTTGTGCAATAACAGATTGTTGACATTTTTGGTCTCTTTGTAGTCTAAAGTATGTGAAAGAGTGCATGTCTTCTGGTTTAGGTAATACGACACAGCCACACCTTTCCCAAACTCTGGTTCTGACTGGGTGATCAGGACCTCCAGACAATTTGTTTAACGGAAGCTTTAGCTACTAGTGATCTGTGGCGTTAGAGCCAGCACTGATCATTCTGTTTGAATTGGGTTGCAATCATTCTTGTTTTTGCATTGTACCCTTTGTTCTTTTTGAACTTCCAGCAGTCTTTTTTTCCTCCTCATATCTGAAGTGTTCAGTGTTCCTCAGTGGCTTTCTGTCACTTAATTCTGAATCCAACGTGGGAAAATACAAGAACGTCTAACAGCCAGACCTTATGCTGGAGCCGAACCCAGCTACTCCTCCAGCCAAGAGAAAAATGGAGCTGAAAAACCTTGAAGCAAAGACAGTACTATTGTTGTGGTTCTGGTTTTGAAAGCTGATGGATCAAAGTTGTCTCAGAAACTTTAAATACTTTCTTTTGTTTGCTTCACACACATTCATATTTACATTCAATTGTTTTTGTTGAGCTTACTTAATATTTTTAATTTTGATTTTTTTAATCAGAAGATTTCCCTCTCTTATCTGTAATGATAAAATGTAGAATTGGATTCACTTTTGTTGATTTAGTTGTTTGTGTCTTTACTTAATTAAATAATCAGAAATTTCATTTGATGGCAAATAATTCTAAATGTTTTTCTTGACTACATTAATTACCAGTTATCATTTTTTCTTATACTTTTTAACTGAGTTTTAATAATTTTTAATTGCCCTCCTTTAATAAATGTGTAATGGAAATCATTCAGTGAGAAAGAAAGAATTTATCCTACAGACAAACTAACAAGAGATCCATAGAGTACGTCTTTGTTTTTTTTGTATTAATGTGCTACATTTCAAATCAACATAGGAAAGTCCATATTTTCTGAACTGTTATCCATTTGTTTCTTGGACTGAAAGAGCTCATTGTTCTACCTAACAAATGATGTTTACACCATAATTTGCAAGAAAAGACTGAAGAATGTGGCCTACGTCAAACAGCTGATCTGAGCCGTCTGATTGAATTTATGTGGTCTCCAATTAGACTGCCACTAACCTGGAACATCTGAGACTGGCCGCAAAAATAAGCCTGTAACCAGAAGAAACTCTCCAATTATTCCCTTTTTCAAGAAGTTGACATTAGTGTTGGCTAGTCTGAAATGCATTAAATCTAAAGAGAATCTATGTGAAAAGATCACCCGCTATTTAAAACGCTTTCTTGATAACTACTGATTGAAGTTGCCAAAAGCATGCAAAGTTGTCACCAATGAAAACAGTGGAGGTTTTTGTTATGATCCTTAGGTTTTTTGGTTTTGGGTTTCATTTGTGTTTGTTTTGATCACTTCTGAGTTCTTTATTATTGTCTAAATGGTTTTTTATTTGTTTTTTTTTTCTGTTTGCCTTTTTAGTTCAATTCTCTGTGTTCATTATTGTTAGAAAGGGGATGCCGTAATAGTTAACCGCTTGTTTGTGTTTAGTTTCTTACTTATTTCTTGTGTTCTGTTTGTGTGTATTTTAGTTTATTCTCTTTGGTCAGGATTAGTCTGTTTTACCCTTGGTTATAGTTTCCTTTGTCTCTAGTTTAGTTCCTGCTGTTTATTAGTCTCTTTCCCTCAGTCTCCCTATTTTGCTCTATCCACAGCTGTTCCAAATTCCCCTGATTAGGTCACCTGTATCCAGTTCCATTTTCCACTCTGTTTATATGTTCACTGGTTTTCATTGTTTATTGCTGGTTCCTCCCATTACACTGCCATGCTCCGTATCCTGCTCTTCTTGTGACCTTCCCTGTAAGTCTCCTTGTTTGCTTATTATTAAAAACTCAGCTTTTTTCCATAATCAGTTTTCTGGGATTAGGTCCTTTAACCAGCAAACATGAGAGATTTAAGGAATCTAGAATTAAAATATGTTCTTTTAATTAATCATTTTTATCTCTTTGGTTAACTAGTTATCCCAAGCATACTCAATAAACCATCTCAAGTAACCCACAAACCACCTGGTCAATAAAAAAGAATTTAAGCAAGGTTACTTGCTGCTATTTGCAAAATCCCGAGCCTAATAAATGACCCAGCTTGAGAATTATTTTCTTTTAATTTACCAAGGAATCCTAAAAGCTAAGTGACCAAATATCATTGTCTGAAGATCACAGAGTGATTCATGTAGATATGCTTTAAATTATCTCTGCTCTTTTGAGCATTATGCCTTTGGTTATTGTGGTAAATAACCATTTAATTGCAACCAATAATTGCATTGACAATTTTGCTCTATGTAAAGAATAACAGTCACAAGGAAGGCAGATGCTCTTTGCAATGTTGCAAAAAAAAATACTAGAATATCGTATTCATACTCATACTTGTTGTCTTCCACTTTATCTGGGACCGGGTCACGGGGGCAGCAGACTCAGCAGAGACGCCCAGACGTCACTCTCCCCAGACATCTCCTCCCGCTCCTCCATTTGGAGCCCAAGGCGTTTCCAGGCCAGCCGAGAGACATTGTCCCTCCAGCGTGTCCTGGGCCGTCCCCTGGGCCTCCTCCCAGTGGGACATGCCTGGAACACCTCCCGAGGAAGGCGTCCAGGAGGCATCCGGTATAGATGCCCGAGCCACCTCAACTGGCTCCTCTCGATGTGGAGGAGCAGCGGCTCTACTCCATGCTCCTCCCGGAATAGTAGTAGAATATTTTCACACCAAAAGTTATGCTCTCTTTATACCAGGTTGTAAGATTTCTTAAATAAGTTATTTTCCCCTTCAAATTATGAGCCAATGCAGCTTTAATTTGTTTGTGCAGCTTTCCCTTCGAAGAGATAAAAAAAAACAAAAAAACAAAGGAATTAGAGAAATTAAAATGATTCTAAACTGAGACCAGCAGTTGGTGCTTGTAATGAATATTGGGTAATTCAGTGCATGATCTCCTACTACCCTTGTCTAACATCCAAACGGACGTTGCAGTGTTCCTGTCACTGTGATTGGAGTCTAATTTATTTGATTTGCTCTCTCATCTTGACCTGAAAGAACAAACCTCTTTCAACACCTGCAACTTTGCTCCCAGTCAAGCCAATTAGACTGAATTACAAGCAACCAGATGATTGTAGGCATCACTTCTTTTTATCTTTTTCTATTTCCTCCTTTGTGTGACATCTAAAAGTTTGGATTCTTAGATCTAAATGACCTAAGAGAAATTCAAGGAAAATTATAACTTTTTAATTTGAAACATGTATGTGTAGACATTCAAAGCATGAAAGACAAGCACGACTATCTTTTTAGGGAAAAAATATAAATTTTTTATGTTTTTTGTTTGTTTCTTTTCTTAAAAAAAAAAAAAAAAAAACAGTCAGAGATTAGAGTGTATTCATCTTTTGTGCATTCATTGAATAACCTGTTGCAGACTCTGCTAAAAATTGTAGTAAGGGGGTTTGTAGTAAGGGGGTTTGTGTATCCCTATGATTAGGAGGGTTACGTTGTAAGCCTCCTGGTAGGGTCTTTCATGGCAAATTGGCTTTATGGGAGGGGTCAACCTAAGCGACTCAATGATTCTGACAAAATGTCCGACCACAAGAAAAAGTCAACCTTAGGGAGACCAGGGCACCCTCCTGTCTCTTGGGGCTCACCCTCGCTCAGCAGGAGGAAACTACAGAAAGTGCCCTCCGAGTGGGTCCACCATCTGTATGAAGGAACATCAGGATTGTATGCAATGCAAACTGGGTGGCAGGCCTTGCTGATTCCCAGCGGGATAACCAGGCTTTGGAAACATGGAATGTCACCTCCCTGCTATGTTACACCACTGGTTCAGCTAAATATTGTCAGACTCACCTCTATGCACAGCTTGTACTCTGAAACCCAACACCTGTGGAGGGGCTGGACCTTCTCCTACTTAGGAGTTGCCTTGGGATAGTGTTGGTCAGGTGTAGGAATACTCACGTCCCCAGCTGAGTTCCTCAATTTTGGAGTTCTCTGCGTTGAGTGTGAGGGTTGCATCTTTACTACTTCAGTAGGAGAGAAGGTTATAAAGCTATCTGTGTTTATGTACCACACAGCAGTTCAGATTACCTGGCCTTCTTGGAATCTCTAGATGGTGTCCTAAAGGTCATCTGGGGATTCTGTGGTATTCCTGGTGATTTCAGTGCCCATGCGCTAAGATTGGTGTTACCTGGATGGGTATGATTGGGAGAACAGCCTCCTCTTTCTAAATCCAAGCTGTGCTTATAATCTGACTTTTGTGCTAGGCATGGGATGTCCATAATAAACACCATGTTCAAGCTCAAGGGGGTGCATAAGTGTACTTTGTACCAGGCCACCTTGGCATGCTTGATAGTTGATTTTGTTTTTCCATCAGCGGACCTGCAGGGTTACATATTATGTTTGAGGGGGTGAAGAGGGGGGCAGAGCTGTCAACTGATCACCACCTGGAGGTGATTTAGATCTGTTGGCAGGGGGGGCTGGCAAAGGACCTAGAGGGCTGCATTTGGTTTTTGCCAAACATGTCCTTTGCTCTGACGTCCAAATAATTCAGTTTAGACCAATTTATCCAAACAACAGTTTTCCAGAGGTCCTGGTTTTTGTCTACTTGTGTCTCTTTTTTCAAACATTAGTGTGATCCTCATGTTGTTCTTAGTAAGCAAATGTTTCCCCCTCAAACACCTCCCATGAAAGTCAAACTTGTGTAGTCTTTTTTCTGATTGTAGAAGTGTGTACTTTCATATTACCAGTAGCCCTGGGTTTGACTACACTTTTCAGATACCAACTTAAACATCATTACATAGCCACAGTGACATTTTTTCTTAAATGGTTGTATTATGCACAACATAAGAGGTCACCCTATGCCCATTAACTGTAGATGTAAATAAGCAATAGTGGTCTTATTTGGACATGGCTTTTTGTGCTGACATCCTGAACACAATTTCTAATTTCTTCTTCCTTATTTGGTCATTTTTATTATATTTTCATCATTATTCTACCACAAGGTGCTGTCTAGGTGCAACATATCACCTGCTGTAGAACAAGTCTATTCATTGACAGGGCTTAAATTTACGTTTTTCAAGCCTTTAGAAGGTCTAGATGAGTAGTATTGGTTTTTGTTTGAGAGAGACTGCAACACACTATCTTTTTTACAGTCTTATGGTTTGATATTCAAAACACATGTGGAAGGCCACATAAAAGAGGTTTGTTTAGTTTCTGTCAAAACAGAGCTGCTTATGAATTCTGCCTCGTAGCTTCCTGCAGTGGACAAGCATTACTCCAAACAGCAGGATGTAATTAGAGCCACGGATGCAAGACTTTTGCAGCAGCAAAGTGAGGATGATGGCTCGATGTGTTTGTGGCACTCACAAAGCCACACAAAAACATGCAGGTATAACATAAACATAAATGGAAAACCATCTAATTTGTAAAGGAAAACTATTCGAATTTGACGGGAAAATACGATCAAGGTAGAATAAAACCAAAACCTTTGCACAGTATATAATTTGCAAATGTTAGAACTATGGTGGCACTGGGTGTCTCATTTTTTAGACCAGGTGCACCCTGTGAAGAGGCTATAGTCCTCGTCATAGTTGTCCTGGGTTCCTTTCCCATCTCTCTAGATCCTACGTCCTATCAAATTACTATTCAATAAAAGCCATTAGTGCCAAGCAAACTTTTAAAAAAACGTAACACCATATTATGCAGTTTTGATGGTTAAGTATTGGATTCAACCATTCCTGAAATCTGAAGCACAGAAGAAAACGATATTCATCTAAATTTTGCTTTCCAAAATCCTGTAATATTTCACAAAGTTTATCCAATGTTATAGGTGTCCTGAAAAAAATTTAAGATGTAAAAAGAAGATTTAATGAGTAAATTGGATTTTTTTTTGTTGTTGTTTTTTTTTTGCCAACATATGTACATTTCTAAACATTACTAAGGACAACACAAATTCTTTTACAATAAAAAGAACTCTTGGAAGCCATGCTCTTAAACATAAACTGGAGATTAATTTGCTTGTATTAACAATTTTCCTATGTAAAATAAATACTCTTTGTTTGTTGAGGTAGCCAACAGAGTTGCAATAATAAATCAAGATTTGGTACATACCTGGTTTTGATGTCATGGTTGAGTGTGAGTTTGATACTAGAAGAACAAACAATGCCAAATGGTAGAGTTTTTCACCTATTTCACATAAAAATTCAAACCTCCAGTTGGTGTGGTTTTTGTTCACACAGAGATTTTTAGACCAGACCAAACAACGTCATGCAGTTGCAACAAATTGTTTCTGGAACAGTATTGTGCTGGTCAAGAAGAAAAAAGCACAACGAAACAAGTCTGTCTCATGGGGTTTCTGTTGCTGCTTTAGTGTTCAAATGTAGTTAAGCGTCTGGACCTCTTCACTACTTCATGTAGCCCCATTAGACATTTTCAAACTAATCTTTGGATCCGTAATCTTACTTTGTTTTTCCTCTACTTCTTCTTCTACTCAAATGCATTGGTATTGCATTTCATCCTCTCTTCTTGCTTTTGGTACACTGGCATGCATTTGAGGGTCTAGATAAACCTTGCAGTTGTAACCATGCCAGGGTACAGTTCTCTGGTCCATTTCAGGATCCGGGATGGACCAGCATGATCCAATCCAGAAACTGGACTCTGACATGGTACAAAGCGTTTCAACGATTTGGTGTGAAAGCACTGTTAAAGCCAGACTGGGTTACAAAAGATGTCTTTCAAATTCCTCTGTAGGGTTATGGTCTTAGTCTCCAAGCCTCTTCTCTCTTGTATAATTTTTATTTACTGTTCATGTTTATCCAGTTTGAACTAAGATGTGCCCAACAGGGCCAAGAAAAAAACAAAAGGCTTTATTAAATCCAATGCTGAAAGATTTTCTTTCTTGATATGATTGCATTACAAACAAATGTAAAAAGATGTGGAGTGTTTGTTTCATTTAGATTGGCTTTGAACACTTTCAAAATCAACAGCTATAGAGAACTAAATGTTTATATCTGTGAAAATATGTATATCTGTGAAAAATGAATAAAATGTAAAAAAAAAAAAAAAACATACCATTCACTTGTACACGAATGCATATTCACTAGTGTGCAGGAAAGGTGAAAAAAGTCTTGCTAATTAATTTTATATACTATGTAGAGCAGGGCTGTCCCAAGTGTTGCCCGTGGGCATTTGGGGCCCCCAACCCATTTCAGATATGACTTAAATTTGGCCTGCCAGCACGATTGGTTGATGCAGATGTAGACTAAGCTCTCAGATAAAACAAGACTTTTTTAATGGGACTGAATTATTACAAAAAAAATCATCTTACAATGGAAAATGTTAGGAAAATGCTAAGTTGTTGAACATTTTTTAAACACCACTGTATAAAGGCATATGCAGTGGGCGTACTTGACTCCACGGACGTACGCACAAAATCCGCACAGACTACTTGCATACACAAATCAGACATCCGCCGCAGTAGTCTGCACAAAGCTCAATTTTAACAACCCTGTACGTGTACATGGTGTCACACAATAAACTGCTCAGCATATAATATTTGGGCTCTATTTCTGTTTAGTCAGGTGTAATGGTTTAATGTGAATGCCACAATTTATGCAAGGAATTACACATGGCTGTCATCAAATGCATACAAATGTCAATCCCTTGCTCTAATTTCAGACTCACAACAACCTCATTTTATAACAAGGAATGAATTGTTAGCTCACCAGATGGATAAGCTAACCAGACAGAGACGGCAGGGACAAGAACCAAGAGTTTTGAATACATGCATGTCACACCTCTTAAATTTTTACTTGTAAAATCATTCATAATTTTCCTTCCACATCTAAGTAATGTTGTACTTTGCCTTAATATGCAGCAAAACATCTAATAAAATAAATAGAAATGTGTGGCTGTAACTGGACCAAATTCGAAAAGTTCAAGGGATATAACTATTGCAAGGTTCTTTCTAAACTATCTCTGAAACCTGGATTAACTGTTACAAATATATCCTAAAGAAAACAGGAAATATAAATTTTACACCAGTCAGTCAGTCATTTTCTACCACTTCTTCCATTGTGGGCCATGGGGAAGCTGGTGCCTATCTCCAGCCTGTTTGTGGGCGGGAGGCGGGGTACACCCTACAATGTCCATCGCAGAATTTTATTTTGTTCAATTATTGCGCACATTAATGCTGTTTAGTGGAAAAACATGTGGCATTGTTCGAGTGAAATAATTTTGTAAACCTCTATTATTCTTCCCACATATCAGGCTCTGAAATTGTACTTGGGGAGATTTACAGTAGCTTGTGTATCCAAAGCATATTACCTCCGTTGAACCATTCCTGGGTGTATTGTTTTGACCAAAACAAACAAAATCAGTTGGAGTATCATCACTGGGCGTCATTTTTGGTAAGAGGTAGGCACCAGGCCCACAATGAGTTTAAACACAGTGTGTTTAATGGAAGGAGGCTGCAGAGGCTCATTTCACTTACAATTCTATTAAATGGTTCCAAAGGTCAAAAGCAATCAATGTACTTTCACTCATTGGTCATAGATTGTCATAAACAACATCAGGTGACAGGGGTTGGCCTTAGTAAAGTGGCTCAGTCTCAATAAATTATCCCCCGCATGCCTCTCTTCAATTCAGCAGCTCAACCATAGAGCCATGACTGAGCTCTCTCATACGCTGTTAACTTCATTCTCATCAATTTTGAAGAGAATGGTATTTAAATGATAATCGTGGGTGGCTGAGAACTGGACAAACACTTAACATAAAATAATAATGAGTAAATGAAAGAGACACAGCCACAAATCCCAGTGTAAAGCTATTATTCCAATTTAACATAGTTTGTTCACAATAATGTTGGATTTTCAGAAAATGAACACAATTTGTGAACATTCTGAGCAAGATCTCACAATTTAGAATTGCTGCATTTCTTTAATGACAAGCTTTAGGGCATTTACTTATTTTTTACCACCCTCAAAATCCAGCTCACTGTGTGTGGTGCCAATATATATTTGGGTTCTCGTCCAGCCTTTTGTGTCATTGTCCTAGCTTATGAAGATCAACACATATCTGCCATGCTTTAATGGCATGTTCTCTTTTTTGTATTGTTTCTAAGAGTGGCAAAAAGAAATGGGCAGCTGCCACATCACATTTATACCCCAGAAAAAAAGGTAAAGTGATGAATGTCAGTCATTTTCTATCGCTTCTTCCATAGTGGGTCGCTAAAAAGCTGGCGTCTATTTCCAGCAGTCTATGGTCGGGAGGCAGGATCCAACCTGGACAGGTCACCAGTCCATCACAGGGCAACACAAACACACACAGGACACTCATTTGCACCTAAGGGCAATTTTAGAGAGACCCATTAACGGTCACGTTTTTGGACTGTGGGAGGAAGCCATAGTACCCAGAAAGAACCTATGCATACATGGGGAGAACTTGCAAATTCCATGCAGAAAGACCCCTGGCCCAGACTCGAAAACACTGATCTTCTTTCTGTAAGCCAACAGTACTACCAACAGTACTACTGATGAATGTAAAAAAGTATTTAAAAAAAAGCTTTGATTGCATTTATATGAAAATGTGTGTATGAGATAGTACAAAGATGTTACACATAGTTTTAGGAATCATAGGAGGTGCTGCTTATGGAGCCACCAGCAATTATTATAAACAAATATTTCCTAATATGGATTTTTCCTTATGCAACTGAACAGTGGGAGATTATGCTACTGCAATAAAAGATTAATTTAGTTTAAGACTTTTTACACGCATCTTTAGCAAGGGTGCCAATAAATGTTAGGAGGGCTGTACATCCTCCCACCTATGACACACTTGGAAGGTGCGTCAGAGCATGATGCACTTTATTATCCTGTCTTTGATAATACCTCCATACTGACATCATGGAATAATTCATCTTCGTATTTTATATGTTTAGCCTTATTTTTTTGTGAAACATGAATAGTTTGCATGAAGTGTAAGGAATGAAATAGTCACAAAAGGATTGTTTACTTGACTGTGCTCTCAGATGAAACAAGTTAGAACTGACATCTGTAAAATCAAATGTGCCCTTTCATGTACGTGAAAAAACACAGTACCACTCAACATTGCAAACAGATGAAAATGTTTTTTTTCTTTTTTTTTCCTTCACGTTATTGAAAGAAAAAAATATTCTAATTGTTGCACGTCTCCTAAAAGATCAAACTAGAGAGTTGCTTTAAGAATGCAGAGTTCTGCCATGGCACAGTACTGCAAGGTTGGGTAACTCTTAAGCAGGTTCACCCTCCTGATGTTGCTAAATTGTATTACTGCTAAAATAAAAATACAATAGAACTCTCTGAACACAAAAAGTTTGACTCAGTCGAAAGAACAGTCTGCCTGCAATTGTAAAGTTGTGGGTATGATACCAGCTTCTTCCCCCTGACACAAACTGATGTCCCCTTTACCCCAAGTTGCCTGCCAATATGTTAATTAGTGTATGATTGTATGCATGTAGATCTTCAGTTGGTGTGGTTTGCTTTTACACAGGGATTCTAAGACAACGTTCATACTGCAAGTTGAAGTAATCCAAATCCGATTTTTTTGCCCGTATGCGACCTGTATCCAAACTTTTCATGACAGTCTGAACGACACAGATCCGATTTTTTCAAATGCGACCCAGGCCACTTAGATATGTGGTCCTAAATCCGATACGTATCTGATCTTTTCAAATGCGACCTGAGTCTGTATGGCCAGGTCGCATTCATCCGACCTGTACGTCATTGATACTCGACAAACGTCACTATTCTGGGTCCTGCTACGCGGAAGCGGGAAGAAAACAACAACCATGGCGGACATGGTTGTTAATGTGCTGGCTCCGGTTGGAAAACAACTTAAAACTCGCAAGATACAGTCCAACATTTATTTACTTCTGCAAACACTAAGCACGCTCGCTACATAATACATAAGCACGTTAAAACACTTACTTTCTGTTGCTACTTTTAACGTTTGGGGACTCTCCGTGTTTTACACAGTTTTTCTAGAAGTGGTAAGGGGTCTCTAGCTTAGCTTTAGCTCCACCATGGCTACCCGTTCTGCTGTTTCTCTCTCTGAGTCTCCTCCTCTCTCCTGCTCTCTGTGTCAGATGTTCAGTTACTCCTCTGCCTCCTTTAGTGAT
>JAHUTJ010018889.1:0-12598 GCA_036250325.1 Characodon lateralis
TGGTCTGATACTCCTTCCATTTCAATATGATTGCTTGCACAGTGCTCCTTGGGATGTTTAAAGCTTGGGAAATCTTTTTGTATCCAAATCCAGCTTTAAACTTCTCCACAACAGTATCTTGGACCTGTCTGGTGTGTTCCTTGGTTTTCATGATACTCTCTGCGCTTTGAACAGAACCCTGAGACTATCACAAAGCAGGTGCATTTATACGGAACTTGATTACACACAAGTGGATTCTATTTATCATCATCGGTCATTTGGGACAACATTGGATCATTCAGAGATCCTCACTGAACTTCTGGAGTGAGTTTGCTGCAATGGAAAAATGGTAAAGGGGCCGAATAATATTGCACACCCCACTTTTCAATTTTTTATTTGTTAAAAAAGTTTGACACATCCAATAAATTTCATTCCACTTCATGATTGTGTCCCACTTGTTGTTGATTCTTCAAAAAAAAATTTAATTTTATATCTTTATGTTTGAAGCCTGAAATGTGGCAAGAGGTTGAAAAGTTCAAGGGGGCCGAATACTTTTGCAAGGCACTGTATGTCTCGTTCAGTAGACAGAATTTTTTCCCAAATGTTTTGGAAACCAGGAAAATATTTTTGGCCAACGTGAGATGGCCTTTCCTTTCATTTATTTAACATCTGAATGCCATAACACTGACTGACTCACTGTATCAGAGAGCGACTGTGGCTTAGTGGAAAGAGTAGTTGTTTTGCAATCCAAAAGTTGTGGTTCCGATTCCACCTTTCCTCCACATTCCACTCTAGCCCTGGGCAAGGCACTTAACCCCAAGTTGACTACCATTATTTGGTAGGCGTCGTTGTATGAAGGTCTGTGTTTTTGTGACTACGTATAGGTCAATGTGGCTCTAGTGTAAAGCGCTTTGGTATGGCTGGTATGGCTAGAAAAGTGCGATATAAATTCAATTTATCTCTTCATTTTTTTGTGATATAAATGGATCAGAATTTTCTTCAGATTAATGTAAGTAACATAGAAATTGTTTTGGGTGGGGTGAAAGACCACAGAGCATGCAAGGAATCTGGGTGTAGTTTTGGACTCTGATTTATATATAGTCTCTTAAACAATTAGTGTACTATCTTCTTAAAAACATTGACGGAATCTCCTGCCAAAACTGGACACAGAAAAATTGGCGCATGCCTTTCTTTTGAGTAGGTTAAATTACTGCAAAAGTGTCTTCACTGGTCTCTGAACAAACAATAAGTCAACTGCAGCTCATCAAAAATCCTGCTGCTAGAGTCCCAACAACAGGTAAACTGATAATATCAAACTATTTGTTAAGTGGCTTCCTGTTTGTCAAAGAATAGTTCTGCCACTGGTCTCTAAAGCACTAAATGGTCGTAGTGTAAAACACATTTCTGTGTTGCTTGTCCAGTATGAATCATGTAGACCCCTCAGGTCTTCTCAGACCTACTCACTCAATATGTTCCCAGGACCAGATGGATATAATGACTATCCTAGAGGAACTGCAATTGAAGACACTAGTGGTCCCAAGGTCTAGTGCAATCAATATCACTATATCACCACCACATTTTACCAACAACCCCCAGAAACCGACACAACTATATTTTGTATGCAGTTTTACCTCATGTGTAATTACTTTGACAGCTTTACAATTGAGCTTTTAAATTGAGTTTAAATTATCTAACTTTTGAAGACAAATCTGTTACAGTTTAGTACTACCGGTTACAGTATACAACTAAATACACCCTTGGCCTCCCAACCTCCCAAGCCTTTGCTTTGAAATGACTTATTTAGCAGGTGGTGTAGGGGGTCACATATCAGTTCATACAGAAGAATAAGTTTGGATTATTTATGAATCCCTGGAAGGTTTTGAGTAAAAACGTCATGCCTTAAAACTGGATTTCACATACCAGCTCCAGTGTTCCAGCCAAGAGGCACTGTCACCTGCTCAGTGGGCACTGAAAACTCCCAATAGTCAGAATCTAGAATTGATCCAGTTTAAATTGACTTTTTTCTTCACAATCCAGAATTAGGATTCCCAGAGAGGTATCACACTACATAGCTGTGTTATTTAGTTACAGGACATGAACAAATCTTAATCCTGTGTTTAATAATATTCACTGACCACTTGGAAGAGTTACTTTTGATTAATGTGTATCGCTCCCCTGCACCACTGTCCATGCTTGACCTTAATGTCAGCTCATTATCGGCTTAATTGAAAGCAGAAAGTCCAAGATAAATCCTTTGACCATGCACAGCTTTTAGGATGTGTGAGCAAGATTCTCCACCATGAACACACACACATGCACATATACTTGTTCAAACTAATACCTCTTTGCCTCACAGTTGGAGGTTTGAAGAAGCACCCTCATTATCGACCCATAAGCGTGTACATGTGAGTGTTTGTGTGTAAACCTTTAGCTGAAGAAAATAGTCTTACAAAACTTACCAAAGCCAGAGTTCATGTTATATGCAGTATGTCTGCCATCGATTAAACATAATATGATTTAAATAGAAGGTGTGCCATCCTACTTCAGCTGCACTGTTGATTCCTTGTTCAACTAATGCATTTAGGATCTAACTCAAACATTTATAAGATATATAAGAGTTTGCATGTTCTCCCTGTGCATGTTTGGGTTCTCCCTGGGTACTACGGCTTCCACTCACAGTCCAAAAACATAGCTGTTAGGTTAATTGGTCTCTCTAAATTGCCCTTAGGTGTGAATGAGTGTGTGCATGGTTGTTTGTCCTGTATGTCTCTGTGTTGGCCTCCGATGAATTGGCGACCCGTCCAGGGTGTACCTTGCCTCTCGCCCATAGACTGCTGGAGACAGGCACCAGCTCCCCTGTAACCCACAATGGAATAAGTTGCATAGAAGATGAATGAACGAATATATATATATAATTTTTTTAAGCCAACAAGCCTAAAAATAATTCAGCAAAGGATAACTGAACAGAATCCTTTCTTTTGGTCAAAAAACCCAGACAGCCTTATCCACAGCTGAAACTGACCTTCCAGTAGGAGTGCAGACTCCTGGGAGGCTGTCATCCAACTTTATGACAAAGCACCAATAGCCTGGCTCCAGGTCTCCTCATTCACACACTCTTAGCTGCAGAGGCCACATTGTATTGTACTTAAGTGAATAGTATAAGTCATCCATGGAAGCACAATGCAGCAGCGGCTGAATGAAGTGCAGGTGATCACCCTGAACTTTCTCAGTTGAAACCCTTTTCATTTCTTTTCTTTGAAGTGACCTTCATAATGGCTTCTATGGAGATGCCAGGCTGGGTATACAGAAAAATGGCTGGTGGGTTGGTCAGGTAAATGCCCTGCTGATAAACCTCACAGGTTTTAGTCAAGACCACTTTTAGTCTATTAATTTTATTCATCATTTTGTAATTTTTCTTAACAATCAGAATCTTGCAAAGTCAATTTAAATAACAAAAGCTGTGTTTTCTGCTTGTGTATTTGTGAATACCTATTATTATTGCAGGTCTGTTAATCTGCTTTGAAATTAAGAAATGAACCAATATTTAGCTTTGATTTGATCTCTTCTTATTCTGTTTGGTTGGAATTTTTGTATTACATATATCATTGTTTCTCCCACCTGCAATTAGTGAGAACTGGAATTGGCACAGAGCTTTGTTATCCACCGAAAATAAGTGTGGGTTAAAACGGTTTAATAACAGAGGTACAGTGATAAATAACAGCACTGAGACACATTAATTGCTGCAGCAGTTCACTTTCAGTTTGGGTTAAAATAAAATCCATACTAGTTTTTGAAAGTTGTCCTGATGAAAACTCTCTTGATCAATAGAAAGAAAGCACATGCAATAACACTGACCTTGTTATTCAGCCAAGTCTTACATTTTCAGCCTCCAATGCTTATTACTCCCAATGGTTATTCTTGAAAATGGATTGCGTGGCCCACAACTTGGCACGCTAGTCCCTTTGATAGCAGATGTATCTTAGTCCCTAAAATCTATGTAGCATGACAAGCTGAACTGCTGAGGTGGAGTTCTGCTACCTTAAGTGGTTCACAGACCACCACTAATTGATACAATGATTTAAAGCTGAGAATAATGCCACTATTCAAATGAGGGGCTGTTCAGCAGGGTTCTGTGCAGTTATAAACAATGTATGAAATAAAGTCTGTTTGGAAGCCCTACAGAAGCACAAAAGATTTGTTTTATTCACCCTTCTTCCTTCATTGTGAAGACATTTTTGCAATATTTCACACTGAAAGGCATCCATTTTCTTCATATGGAAAGCTTTACAGAGACAAACAGCAGGAGATACAAAGGGAGTGAACATGGAAGAGAACTTAAAAGCTGCAGTGAAATGGCATAGGGAAGGGATTATGGTGATTTAAACCTCTTCTGCCCACACGTCTCCTCCTAAAGGAGAGTTGGAACATAATGAAGACAGTCCATCAGTCTATAGACTCCTTATTTGACAGAGTAACAGTGCTTAGACCCACATCTGTGTGTACATATAGTATGTGCATGTCAGAAAATGAAAGGAATCAGTTTGTTTGAGTATGTGGGTGAGCACTGTGTGTGTGCCTATTGTGTGTGTCCTTTTCATGTCTTTCTACATGAATCTGTGCGTCATCTCTCCATCTCTGTGCCCTTTTTTGGGGGGGGGGGTTCTCCCTCCGTCTTGTCTCTTGTCTTAACGGCTTTAGTCAATCGACTGAAACGACAGGCCTCAGTGGAAGCTGGAGATGGAGGCAAATTAATGACTTGACATCACAGCACACATACGACCTGAGTCTCATCTCATCTTCAAAACAGCAACAAAAGAGGGTAAAAAAAGAAAATTAAACTGTTTCAGATTATCTTCTATTTGCTTCACTAAAATCTCTTCTTTCTTTCATTCCTATGTTCTTAATGCTTTGCTGCCCCCACCCTGAAAGTAGGCATTTATTTAGTCAGTGGAAATTTACAGGGAGCTGTTCACTCCACTGGTGCCGAAACAACGGAATTACTGGCATGCTGCAGGCTGACACAGTGTTTACAGGGAGCAAAAACATTACACCGGACTGACCATCATTACCATTTTGACAACATATTTTCACCTTCAAAACAAAGCATTCAGCAGGAAAGATGCCAGGAGCCATTCGGGGAGAGCTTTGGATGTTAACCAATATATTCTCATCCATCAAAAACAAAGTCCCCACTCTGCTCTGAGCTACAGATTAAAATGTCCATATGACTGCAGTCAAAGTACGAAAAGCAGCCCATCCCAGACAGGAAAATCTGATCTCATGACCATTACTGCTGGGAGTGGGCGGCTGCAGCCCTACCTTGTGGTGCTTGATGTATATAGCAACTTAACGTACATAAAACTTTTCAGTTTCAAATAAACTAGCAGCAAATAACATGGGAGTTTTGTTTTTATAATACCAGATGCTAACAACAGTTTTTAGCAGTAAAAAGATGTAACACAGTCAGCTCCATTTGATCACACAGAGTTTCATGCCATGCCTCCTCTAGGAACACAATGCTGGCTTTATTTTTTAAAGCTCAGTTGTGTGCAGGATAATGGCAGCTTTAGTAGTAAGATATGAATGACCAAAGGCCACTCAGAGGGCCTCGCATTTGTGAGTTTATCTCGGAACCCTTGAACCCTATGAATGATTCTACAGTTGAAAGTGAAAGCTAAAATTGGAACATATTTGGTCTAGAAGTTAAAATTTTCAAGCCATCTAAATTTGGTTATTTCTTTATCAGCAGTTTAAATTAAGAAGTGCTTTAGCCGAGACTGACAAAAATTAAAAAGAAAATTTGATTTGATTTGGGATCACACCCAAGACTTCTTATTTACAAGCATAATGCCTCAACCAACACAACTACACACAATTATAGAATAAATGGATAAATCCAAGACCTTTCATGTTTTCCTTTAATGGTTTTATTATCATTCCCATAAAACTAGCTAACCTTTTGGTGCCAAATACAAATTAAGCTCCATTCCACATCTGCCCTGGCGAGATCCTGTCAGCAGTGCGTCATCTCTGTGCTACAAGGAAGACTTGCTCAAAGGTACAGACGCACTGCTGCTGTATGCGAGTTTATTAGTTATGGTTTGAAATAAATTTACAATTCATGCTGAACAGCTCCCATTTTTTCTTAACAGAAGTGAACTCAGCTTCATCCTTAATGATACCCATAAAGCATATTGTTGTTAATGCACAGCCTTTATGACCTGAATGTCCAAAGATTTGAATAAAATTTGTTTTGTGTCCATCTGCACAAATATGTAAATATGTCTTCATATTTACAACTGTTCTTAAAATGTTTAACTTTTCAAATAAGGAAAAGTAGAATGTTTTTAGCACATTTGCACATATTACAGCAATATTGAAAACTGGATGAAATTTAGTTTAATATATTGGTTTAGATTGAGAAGCCTTTACATTTAGATTAATCTCTGTATGATTCCCAGACTTGATTGTTTGTGAATGTTTTAATTGATTGTGTGGGATATACAAATTAATCTACATTTGGTCTAAACAAAGATAATCTATAAGCCAAAATTAGGGCTACATAATGACATACCATTGACTGATGTGTAAATGCTGTCTGTATAAAGCCTTAATATTGGAATCATTTATATTGCTAAGTGAAATTGCTAAAGAAGGGCTGGTGCTAGATCCAGTTTTTCCTTGGTTTTTTAAGTACATGAAAGAATGGGTTTAGTTTTTGGCAGTCGGAAAGCCAGCTATATGTTGCATAATCTCATCATTAAAATGTATTACCAGTTAATGTTTGATCATCATTTTAAGGTATTCTGAAAGTCTGTAGAGTATCACAGTGCGAAAAGAAGAAAAGGATTATCTTGAAGGAAAAATAACATACCTTAGAATATCAAGTCCTGGCACAAGTGTGAGGTAGTATGTGACATTTACTGCTCTAAGCATATGTGTTGCTTTTGATCTGCTAGTGGTTTAAATAGTGCACATTAGGATCAAGGGTGTATAATTTATACTGTTCAATAATATTTGGATGGGGTACATAAACCTTTGCTGTGATGCCACTGTATGTTTTTTCTCATATTCAAGTTCAAACTTGGGAATAAAATTCTATTCTTTATGATAGTCCCCAAGGTAGTTTTATAATTATCAGCTGAATACAGGTAATATAGGTAAGAAAATCTTCATCAGTCCAGACAAAGTGTTCCCATAGTTTAGCATGAGACTGAGTGATATTAATCGTCTATGACTGCCATATTTGAGGAGCAATTGTGCAAAATCCATAGCAGTGGTGCAATTTGGATTAGGCTTAACATTTGAGAGCAGTGGTGCTCAAATTGTAAACTATTTTGAGATGTCCAACAAATCTGTGATAGCTTGGGTTAACTGGTAAACAAATTATATAGGCCACCGTGGCATCTGAGAATAAACATAATCTTTAGAAAACTGAAAAAAATATATATAGGGAATAGGTTTTCCAATTTTTGCTTTAGATGCCCCTCCTTTAGCTTCCAACAGGTGTAAAAGCTTGATGCATGTTTCCATGATGGCACAGTAATACAAAGTAACCATGGAGTCACACAGAGCAAAGCAAATGTCTCATGTTTGACTAACTCTGACTTTACATGTGATGAGAGCAGAGCCATTCTGAATGCAGCCCTCTGTGCCAAACTGCTATGCACGTGGAGCCAAGAGAGATAGCCTGGTGGCTTAAATTGATTGCTAGAGACATATGTTGGCAACACTGTATTTCACTCCATGTGAAGTCTCCCCCATGGGGCAGACAGGGTAAAAACTGGAGGCTGGGAGAAGAGAAGAAGGGTGCAGTGGTTGTGGCAGACGGGAGAAATAACGATGAGGAATGCTTCAGAGCAGACAGGTGTGTGTGTGTGTGTGTGTGTGTGTGTGTGTGTGTGTGTGTGTGTGTGTGTGTGTGTGTGTGTGTGTGTGTGTGTGTGTGTGTGTGTGTGTGTGTACATGGGTTGGCCTATGTGCAAAAGAAAAAAGATAGCAAAGTAGTATCTGAATGTGTGTATGGGGGTATGCAAATTCCCATCCTTGCATAAATCCTCAGCTGTGTTGTTGTGTGTTTTTGTGCATCAGTGTGATGCCTGCACAGAGAGCAGACCTTGATGATAAGCGAGTCATCTTGCCATGCTGAGTGGGCCATTTAAAGACAGCCATTTTCGTGGCAGCTCGGCGAGGAGAAGTATGATGGAGGGGAACACGATGGACAGGGAGCCAGTGTTGCAGAGGAGAAGGAGGAAACAAACAGCCGGCGGGTAAAGGAGCAACAAAGAATGGAATATTTTATGGTTTCTATCTGCCTCAGACATAAGTGTACATTTACATCACACACAAGCACAAATTAATGCAGATCCTGTTGAATTCAGTGGGGTCAATCCCTTTGTGCCATTGTGTTTCAACGAATGTCCTTGCTTGTGTTTTCTTGCCCTTGTAATTGTTGCATTGTGTTTATTTGTCTCCTATCAGTCAATGTATTTATGGAGCTGTCTGTTCTCCAGTCACCTGGAGAACCTGTTTGTTAATTTACCTGTTCTTCCAGCTTGTTTAGGCTTAGTGCTTTTGAGTCCACAAAGATTCTTGGATTTAATTGTGGTGATACTGAATCGTCTTCAGTATCACCTGGTACTCCAATTCCATTTTTTTTGGTAACCACCTCTCAAAAAACGTCCTGATTTAATTTCTCCTTTTTAACAAAGTCATAATATTAATATCTTACATTAACAATCACTTAATTTAATTGCATACGTTCATTATTTTTTGTTAACACTGTCAAATATATATCTATCAAAGAGCCAATTACACATGCAAAGTGTATTTCACAAGTATTCACATCCCTTGAAACTTTTCATACATTGTGAAATTACAACCACAAACTTCAATGTTTTTAATGTGTTACAGCAACACAAAGTAGTGCATTTCAACTAAAGTTGCAGGTGTTGTGGAGTACGTTTCTATTAGCCAATTCCCGTGTTGTGTTGAGCAAAGAAATTAATTATTAATATAGATTTTTTTTTTATATAAAATACACTTTTTAATACATTTCATACTTCTTCTGGTGATACTGCACCAGAAGAATCTCACAATTAAAACATATAATGAGAATGGTATGAGTTAATAATCTATTTCAGTTTTCTCAGATAAATTTGATTTATATTTCAAATCACTACTCTAATTTTCAGTCAGATTTTTTATTTAATGAAAATAATATAGCAACAACAAAAATGAAGGGCGTTTTTAAGGAGGTATTGAATAAGACTGTGGTAGTATTTGATGATAAAAAATTTGATTACATAATTTTAGATTTATTTTTGTATTGATCATTTAATGTATACCTCATGAGGTAATCGCTGTTGTTATTTTACATCTTATACATAATTAACACAGACAATCATGTCAGACTTCCCACTGCTGTCCTACTGCCAGAGGAGCATTGCCACCTGTTGCTGTGCAGGATAGAATCACTTCCAAAAGATCCACTATATCTCCAAGATCACCCTGCGTTGTGTCAACATAAAGTCAGTATTTCAAGGACCATGGTTAACCTGAAAAGATTTTAAAGGGACGGAGGGATCTGAAAGAGCTCTTAGCATGGGCAGCTGATTCTGTGCAGAACAGCTTCATAAGCTTATGTGTTTTCTGGAAGCAGACTTATTGTTTCAGGTGTTTAAGTGTGGACAAACAAGTGCTGGCAGAGCAGCCAGAATCAGCTGATAACTAAGCAGGAGCAATAGCGTTAAGCACAGCATTATCTGTAGAGAGGCTCTTGTTGGCTGAATCAGAGCCTCCAATCACAGAATCACTCATCAGAAGCAACACTGGTAACTTGGAACTGTAAAACACCTGCAAATGTGGAGCTCTGTATTTATCACTCTGCAAAGATTTCATAGTTGGCTGGAGGGTTGCCAGTGCACTTTTCACTTTTTACCAGAGTGGGACTGGTAATCGAGCATACCGAGCATTTGTCTAGTGGCCTGGAACAGTTTTGGGCCACTACATTTTTCTTTTATTATTATGTTAACTGACGGGCCCAATAATGCCTTATTTGATCATTTGACGTTGGGCTGTCCTAATCACAACCATTAACCCACCATTTTCAAGTAGGCCAAAAAATTCTAACTGGTTTCATCTGACCAGAGCAACTCTTCCACATGTTTGCTGTGTCCTCTACATGGCTTGTGGCAAACTGCAAACAGAACTTCTTAAGGCTTTCTTTAAAAAATTGCATTGTAATTGCCACTCTTTCATGAAGGCCAGATTTGTGGATGACTAGTGATGTTCAGTTAGCGATTTCTCCCATGTGAGCTGTGGATCTCTGCAGCTCCTCAAGAGTTAGCATGGATCTCATGACTGCTTATTTTATTTACTCTTACGTTGCCTGGCTAGTAAGTTTATGTGGGCTGTTTTGGTAGGTAACTGGTTGCACGGGACACAACCAGCTGACCTCAAGCAAGGACGTACTTAATAGTCTCTGCATTATTGTATAATAAATGAAATCACAAAGCATTTACCACTTTTAATAATTTTTTTATGGGAAATGTCATCTTTAAGAAACAGAGAGGAGTGTTCTGCTGCTCTCTCAAAGACTGTTGGTCAGATGCACAAAGCTATTTGCAGGTGCAAACGTTTTGCAAACGTCAGTTGCATGTTCTACTCATTCTCAGACTGGACAAAAAAAGGGTGTACAGTTCCCGAAATAGCTCCAGCAAGTCAATACGTTCTCTCTGCATTGTTGCTGAAGGATTACATGTGCATTTAAGAGGAAGTCCACACATATTTATGTATACTTATGTATATCACAAGCAGAACAAATTGCATGGTATTCTCAAAGACCAGGGCTGTGTGGTTAAAGCAGTCTGGGTGGGAGAATAGCTATCTGAAAAAAGGCTATTAAAAAAAAGAGAAAACAACAACCTGGCTGTTTTATGATACAAGTTATTACATTTGTAGTATGTTTGCATAGACTACATGTAGAAATATATAAAGTTTACACTGGTGCTTTTTAAAATTTCATCAAGGCTTTTTTTTAATTTCTGAATTAAACAGTTTTACAAAGGGTTTTACAATCTGCAGAATCACTTATTGTTTTCAAACACCACTGTTATGTTTTGTAAAAGCTAAAACTGTATTAATATTTGTTCAATTGTACATCTGCGGTGTTTTTGGTTTATCTGCTGAAGTTGATGGGCCGGATTGCTCTTCCATGTGATTAGTTCAAACTGCTTTGTTAATCCAGTGCAGAAACAAAACAAGAGAGAGCAGAACAGTTGGGCACAGATGGAAGTGTTCTGCCACTGACCTAAATGAGGTTGCTAAAACTGTGACATCATACAATAATTTTGTGAGGTCATGTGTGTGCAAACCAAGACCTTTCACACATCCAAGAACAATCAACCATGGTTCACTTCACATTTGAGAAAGCTGCGTTGGACCAAAGAAGAGGCTTACAGCAGTGGGGACCTAGCCCTGTTTAAGCAGGCCAGGAACAAACTGACATAGAAGATCAGGGCAGCTAAGAGAAGCTACAGCGAGAAGCTAAAAAATAGCTTCTCACACCTCAAGCCCATTCACCCACACCCTACTCAAACCTGCACAATCCACCAACAAGTCTACAACACCCTCCCCTCTTCCTTCTGACCCACTGCTTGTACTAAAAATCCCTGAGGAAGAAGTAAATAGACTCTTTCAGAATCAGAAAAGCAAGTTGCCTCCTGCTTTAAACGCTCCACCATCATCCCGATCCACAAGAAATGCACCATCACAAGATTAAATGACTACGGGCTTGTGGCTCTGATGTCTGTGGTCATAAAATCCTTTCAGCGTCTGGTGCTAAAACATCTCAAAGACATTACAGGACCCCTGCTGGACCCCCTGCAGTTTGCTTACCAGGCAAACAGGTCGGCAGATGATGCAGTCAGCTTGGGTCTACGTTTTATCCTGCACCACCTCGACCACCCACGGACATACGCCAGGATCCAGTTTGTAAACTTTAGCTCGACCTTCAACACGACTTTTTCCACAACAAAACCAAAGTCAGATTCATTGTTTGTGCACACAAGCTTAGCAAGAACGCTGATTCTAAAAAGTGGATTGTACAAAAAATGTTACTGCTTTATTTGTTTTTGTTTAAGTGTAAGTTCTCAGTGTAAGGCTCTGCCATGTCCACATTCATCAAACTATAGTGTTGAATTAAAAGATTAATAGATATTTGAAAGATTTATGTACACATGGGTTAAGCCTATTTAATCAATTTTGAGTAGCTCAGGCCAAAAGCCTCAAGGTAGCATTTTTTCAGACATGAACACAGTATAATTCTGATGAACACTACAGTTCAACTGCCAAAACCTGTGATTGTGTATGACTGTTATAAATACTAAATTATAATTTGATCATGCGTAATTGTAAGGCATTATTTTGATCGAGAGTATGTTACATTTCAATGCTCCTGGATCCCAATTATTGAACTGAAGCAAAAAATAAAAAGTGGCTCAATAATATTTAGATCTGGTGACTGTGCAGGCCATGGGAGATGTTCAACTTCACTTTCATGTTCATCAAACCAATCTTTCACCAGTCTTGCTGTGTGTATTGGTGCATTGTCATCCTG
>JAHUTJ010018890.1:0-12595 GCA_036250325.1 Characodon lateralis
ACATCACAAAGACTTGCTGTCTTGGTCACAGATGCGCCAGCAAGAAGTGCACCAACAATTTGTCCTCTTTTGAACTCTGGTATGTCACCCATAATGTTGTGTGCATTTCAATATTTTGAGCAAAACTCTTACCCCGCTAATTGAACCTTCACACTCTGCTCTTACTGGTGCAATGTGCAATAAATGAACTCTGGCTACCAGGCTGGTCCAACTTAGCCATGAAACCTCCCACACTAAAATGACAGCTGTTTCAGTTTCATTGTCCAACCCCTGTATTTTAATATATTTAATATAGAAGGAAAACATCCTGGAGATTCATGATAAGGTTTGTTTTTATTGAAAATAGTTGAAACTGAGAAACCGTGGTTTGAGTTAAAATGAAATTTATTGTAGAAACAGAAATTGACGATTGCTTTTCCAGCGTCCAAGGGAAAGACTATCAGTCTTGGGTTTTATCTAACAGAAGGGAAAGCAGAGTTGAAAGGTGAATGGTAAGTATAAATTGATGAGTTGGTTAGGATGTTGACTATTCTATTTGTCTCTGCTTACCAGCAGGAGGAAGAGGTGTTGCTTAAACCTGGATGGCAGTAGGGACGGCTGACAGGGCAGGGAGGTTGGATCTCTCAGGGTTTGTGTCCATCTGTCCGTGAACTGCCTTATAGGGTAGGCAGACAGAGGTGTGAAATGTAGGCTGACCAGAGACGACAAAAGGTAGTAGATGTGCCTAAAGGAAGATCAAGAGACCAGGCAAGTACTGAGAAGTTGAAAGAAATCAGAGCCTTTTTCAGTTTTCTTCCTAAGAACTTTTTAGACCCTTTGTGCTTCCTTTGATTCAATTACTAAACATCTCACTGTTACTACAAATACCTACCTTTGAGTCTTTTCATTAAATGTTAGTTTAGTTTTTTTAGCAAAATACATCCAGAAATGACAAATTGTCATGAAATTCTCAAATATAATTTTATTTAATTGTTTATTAATTTTGGGAAACTGTATTTCACTCCCTAATTCCTTTCATCTCAGTTCTTATGTCCATTTGAGTCATTGAGAATTAGACTGCAAAAGTACTACAAAATGGCAAAGGGGCAAAATTACCCAAAAAATGGGTTGCTTGTCTCGGCTGGTCGAGTTGAAAATATGGCAATTCTGGACACCAGACAATTTTTCCGTGCATTTCCGAAACGAATTTTGATGAAAAGAAAAGCTTCTTTAACAATGCAAATCATTATGAGACAACTCCACGCATTTGTGGCTCATTTACAGTATATGACCACCTTAGTAGTGCAAGAGCTTTCTAAAGTCTGAGTCTTTGTTCTATAGTAATGCAGTTTATTTCCAAAAGTAGAAAAAAGGCAAATATTTGCTCACTTCTTCTTACCCCACTTCTGTAATAACGTGTATCCAAGTGTATCATTGAAATCAATTAGAATCACATCCAGGTTGTCATATGCCTGACATAGGACAGATATGTCTAGCTTAAGTACCAGATTTACTATTATATTTATATAATTGAAACAAAAAAGGTTGGAATAGGCTCCTAGTCTGACTCTGCCGCCTGTCCGCTTAGCATTTATCAGTTTGGAAAACAGCAGTTTCTGGTTAGGTGTCTAGTTTACAGTGTGTCTGGTGATAGCTGCCCCTGTAGATTCATTTATTTTGTTTTTGTGTCAACATACTTTAGGGTGATGATGAAACATGGGACAGCTTCTAAGAATAGTTAAGATCCTGTCACTGTTATATGTAAACAGTCTTTGGCAGCTGCTGGATGGGACAGATTATTACATGGAATGAAAAGTGAAAACTTGACAGGGCATCATAATGATGCTTCTGCTATGCTGTACTAAATTGGGAGAACCTTGTGTCCTTTTAACACTGGGTCAGCAATTAGTGAGAATTTAAATCAGTACTTTAGGTCGCATAGGACTGTAGTCGTATTGTTTTAAACATTAATCCACATTGTACCACTACAAGAGGGACTGGTTCCTATCATCTAATTCTCAGAGCTCTGATCTGAGTGTTCCTCTTTTTGCCCTTTGAACAAAACAGGAGTCATGAATATGCAGAAGGGGGAGGTTAAGAGAAGCCCCTCCAGGCCGCATAAAAAGCAGCGTAAAGCTCCTCTAATTAAACTGAACTCCTTCTGAACAGTGAGTATGACTTTAGGGACAAAACAGAATTCTTCAGAATATTTTTTTTTTTTTTTTTTTTTTTCTGGTTCATAATAGTAACCAGTACCAGGCACAACTGCAGGCTGCAGCAATCAATAAAACACAACATCCTGAATGGAGAACATTTTCTATTATAAACAATAACTGTTTTAAATAGCCTGGCCACGGTCGAGTGAGTTGATTTAAATGCATTGAATACTGAATGACACCCAAGCTTCCAGCTGGTAAAAGTAATCTGTAATCCTGTGTAATAGCTCCATGAAAAAAAATGCAATCACAAACTTATTAAAGGAATTACACAAACATGCCAGTGCCAAAAAATAAAGACTATTATTCAACCCTGGTTCAGTAAGCATTTTTCAGAGTCACGTATCGCATTAAAGTTCACTGTGCTCAAACTAAATTATGGAAAATATACCACAAATGAAAAACAAAAGCCCCAGAACCATGGAGGTACTTTGGGTTTCATAGTCACTTTTTGACATGTTGACATACATACCACTGTATGTAAGTATTTACCCCTTACAGATTCCTTCTGTTTGTGACATTTAAATGTTTTAGATCTCTAAACAAATTTCAATAAGAGACAAAGATCAACCAATCAAATACAATAGCCACACTCTAACAAAAATAAATGTTTTTTGCCACCCTTAGCAGCTACAGAGTGCCATCAATCCTTAGCGATAACCTGCAATTAGTCTTTTACATCACTGTATAAAACTTTTGACCCATTCTTCCTTTGCAGAATTGTTTCAATTCAGCCATATTGGAGGGTTTTTAAGCATGAACAGCCTGTTTAAGTCCTGCATATGGCAACAGGGGAAAAAGTTTAATCATAGTTAATATATGATTTAACAATTTGGCTGATTACTTTTTCACATGGGGCAGATTGATTCGGATAGTTTTTTCCCCTAATAAACGAAACTAGCAATTTTACTGGATTTTGTATTTAGGGTCATCTTTGTCTGATATTAAAATTCCTTTATTGATCTGAAGCATAAGCCACTAGCTGGACCTCGTTGAGAACCTATCCTTTTTTTTTCTCCAAAATTAGATCATACTGATAGCTTTCCACTGCCTGTAAGATTGATTGCTCATGCCAACTCCAGAGAACCTTATTTTGAATAATGTGAGCTTTTGCTTTTAAAAGATTGACTAGGTTTTATACATACATTAATTTTGGAATTTAAGGGTATTTCTTCTAAAAATGTGTAAAAATGCTGACAGGCAGACTAGGTCATTGTTCCCAAAAGACATAGAGTTCAACACAGCATATTTGAAGGGTTTTGAAAGATTACTTTTTTTTTGTCCACATACCCTATAAGATTTAAGATAAAGAGTAGACAAATGAATATGCCTATCTAAATGTTTGAACAGTTTGCGTGGTCAAAGCATCCTATTTGGCAGGTATTAGAGTCTGAAAATGCTGTTAGCTAGCCTCAATACCTTTTATTCTTATAAAATACCTTACCAGACCTCATTTTGACCTCAGCTGTTCTTATTAACTGCTTTTTCAGTAGCATTTTCTTCAGTTATATTAGAAAATTTCTTTTAAGAACCTTCTGCTGCTATAAGAAGTTTAGTTATTTGTCATTTTATTTAAATACTATGCTAAGTCTTATTTAGAGCAGCCCACAGCTGCTGCTTAAGTTAAAAAAATAACTCAGATATATAGGTAATGTCTGGAGTATAGTTTAGGGTTATCTTCACTATAAACCTATGGGGGTGACCAATCCTTTACAAATGGTTATCTTTTTCAGTATTCAAAGGTTAATATGCCAGAAAAAGAACACCAAGGTTGCCTAACAAGTTCTTTTATCTTTAGACTGTTGCTCTTTTAGATTAATATATTCTTTAGCCCACGCAGTTCACCACTAACCCAAATATTTTACCCAGATTTATTGAAATAATTGTGTGCCAAAGCACACTCAAAGAAAATATATTTAACCTAAAATTCAGAAAGGATAAAGACAACATGGCTGTTAATTAGAAATATTTTTTCAAAGTTGTTGCAGAGCCTTGAGTGTAGGTGAAGCATTTCTGATTTAAAGTGAAATGCTGTGTGAAGGAATTGAAATTAAGCAAAGAAGGGTTTGTTTAATACCAATGAAGGTCAAGCACAGCCCAACAGAAGTGTCTTCACCTGATGACAATATTTGTGTAGAACTTGTCTATCTCACACCATTTAAATGTGATGTTGAATCGTGATTATTGTTATGATGGATGAATGCCTATCACACAAATAACACATCTAACCTAGTAACATAAATGCACATGATGAAACTGAAAAGATTAATTAAAACAATTACAATTTATTTCCAAGATGCTACCATGCCAGCCACACTTGGTAAAAAGCCTTAATATAAATCCAAACATTAACGTCATTACATTTATGCAGTGTCATAGCATTCCATGTTTTGGGACCCATAACAATGACCTTTGAAATTAATTTGTCATAATTTTTTGAGTTTTGTTTCACATCTTGCTCATGATTGTTTATGTTGTCCATGTTGTACTTGAGTTTATTCCTTTAGATTTAGTAATGGTACATTTTATGTTCTGTTACATTTGTGTGATTTTCCTTTGGTTAGATTGTTTCCTTGTTTCTGTTCAACTCATTCATGTTTTGGTTACCGCTTCCTGCCTCAGTCAGCCTATAATCAGCTTCATTGGGTCCACCTGTTTCATACCAATCAGTTTTTGTTTTCACCTGTGCCATGTTCCATATATTCTCTCCTTGCTGGTTTATACTGTTTGGGGTAACGTATAGTGATCACATAACCAGTATAATACTGATAACTGATGTTTACCTTTATTGTTGGTTTCTAGTTAAATACCAGTAATTCCCAAGTAAAGTACTGCAAGTTTTATTTTCTGTTAAGTAATTAACATGCATTGTCTTAACATGAGTCACTAAGAATAAGTCATTGTATAAAAAAAAATGGTACAACTCAATCTAAGTCAAAATAGATTTACATCCAAATCCATTTAAATGCAGTGCAGTAACAATTTAACAGGTTCATTATAATATATATATATATATATATATATATATATATACACACACACACACACACACACACACGCACACAGAAATTCACAATTTCAGACTCAAAACATTTTACCAGCATTTCACGGTGAGTGAGGCATTTTGTAAATTTTTGTCTGTGTAACTTAGTGTAGTAAATCTGTGCTGGCTGGACAACACTTGAGATCGCTCAATCGTGAGGAAATGTTTTAATTTTTTACAAAAGATGCACTTGTGTGAGTGTGTGGGTGTGCATGTGTTGGTATAGACATTATGACCAGACAACCCCCTTTTCAGACCCTTCCTAAATGTTTTTGTCAAACACTGTTACCTTTGAAGGCCATAAAACTGATAGGAAACACACCAGAGTCTTGTTAGTTAGTGGTCTCATTCTCTGGATCGCATCACTCTTCTGCACCTGGGTATGAACCACACTCAGCCAGCACATCTCATTGACATTTTTAATGTAAAAGAGACGAGCATGTCTTTTGCTAACTGTTTTCCTGTTAAAAATGCACTCAAATTGTTAACATGCAATGATTAATTACTTTCATCTCATTTGTTGCTAAACTTATACATAGTTGTCCTTTTTTTAAAAGACAGCCTCAACAAAGACATCTGTCAAGAGTAAGATGGCAATTACCCTGTCATATATAAAATCTATTGTCTATGGTGATGTTTGACAGATGCAACACTTACAGCTATAATGTACATGCATTTTTTTGTTTTGTATTGTTTCCATCTGTAGGCTTTTAGCACTTTGTCCATGTTTAATAATGTATCTTGAATGGAAAGCATCAGAGGGCAGATCCTCTGTTTCTATAAATGAAGCTTAATCAAACTCTAAAACCAAAATGACATGCAGACTGAGTTAATAAATCACCTTTGGTGTAAACTTTTTAAGATCCAAAGCTGCACTGTCTTGGAATTTCATTTAGTCTTCACCAGCAACTTACATTTATTCACTATCTAAATAGAAATCAGTTGTTTAGGGTGACGCCAGGAAAAAACCATTTCTATTTCACCATGTGCTAAATTTTTAACACTAAATGTGTGGTAAAATGCCTAATGTTTTCTGTTAAGTATGGTACAGAACTATGGAGAACCAGTCCTGCTATTATTAAGAAATGGAGTATTGACAAAAGTTCAATCTGGGAGACTCATCTACTCCACCAGCTTCATCATATGGCTTCTCCATGCGTCTCCGCTCCAACCAATCAGCATCAAGTCCACAGTAACCCTCAGCCAATAATCCTTCAAGGCTCCGCATTTAAAGTCTCCCATTCATGGATCTCCCAGCTGTCAGCCGAGCTTCGATTCTCCTTCTAAGCATCAACGAGATACTCCTGCCTGTAACCCAGCTCGTGCTACCACTTCATCTGGTCGTACCCGGCAGCAGCTTCTCTATCAAGTGATCATCCGTTACCCCAGGCTTCCTCGTCTTCTTCTACTCCGGTTCTCCCTCAACCCTCCCTGCTTCGTTCATTCCGTTCAAGGACTCTCTCCAGCGCTCAAACTATCAACCATCACTCAGCTTCTTCAGAAGTTCACTTCCATTTCTACCACGTCATCACTTCCTTGTTTCCGCTCTGCCGACGCTCTACCCGTTCCTTGGCTCTTCCCACTGTCATTACCATCACAATGCTCATCCTGGCTCGTCTCTAAGGGTGAGATGTATCACTTCATTCTCTTTTCTCAACTATTCCTCATTCATATGCAATTCAGGTCGCTGCGTTTCCACTCCTCTTTCACATTCAGGTAGATCATGTACTCCCACGCATTCTATCATCTCACTCGGGCTCTGCTCCAAATCTTTCAAGAGCAGCTCATTAATCTGGTTTCTCTCATTGTTACCATCTACTGAGGTCAACCACTGTGTCACTTCCCCTGATGGCTGTACTGCTAAGTTTGAATCATCTCATCTCCGCTTCTCTAACAATCTCTCTTTCGCCGAGCTCGTGCCGCCTTTAAGCATTTCAGACGTCTTCTGCTCTTAACCCTAAATAAACTCGATCTCATCAGTCCCTCGTCATCGACATTCATTTCAAACATGGCTTCCCAATTTTTCTATCATATCACATTCCTTCTTTGTCAAGTGGCATCCACTTTCAAGCAATCAGGAGTCTGCTAAACCATTAATTTTCGTTAATAAAAGTTATATCATAGCGCAAACCACCTTTGATTCCAGCGGCTCGTTAGCCATCAGAGCGTTCTTTGTTCTCATCTTCCTTTCTCCCAGCACTCCTGCCCAGCAACTCAAGCTGCTGGCTTCCCGCCCCAGTTTCCTCTCACTCTGGATGGATTTCTTTCTTTTACGGCGATGTCGTTCTCCCGGCTGACTCTCTCCAGTTTTCGGACTTTAGTCCCTGTCCAAAAGACAGCCTCTCGAACATATGATTCACAATCGTTTGTTGTCAAAACTTGCACGTGAACTCATCATTATAGCTAAGAATATACAGAACCTATTACCTTTGTATTTCTAACAATATGCTGCTGTAACTTTTTGCCTTTTTCCTTTGAGTTCTATTACCCTATTTACCATGCATATTAAACTTGTAAATTCTGCCTTCTTTATTTTCTCTGTAGCATTAAATCAAATGTTATATAAAATATTTCTATTGTTTGCGACTTTACTTAGCTTTTAAAAATTTAAACTAGTTATAATAACAGCAACTTTTGCTCTGTAGAATATCTATTATTGATTTACATATTTGAACATTTCTACCAACCTCGTTCCCTTATCATCCAGGCGCTAAGGATCATTTACTGTTTCAATTCATCATAATGATCCTTTCCCGTTTTAATTGTGGTGCACACTTTCTCTTCGCAAACCAGGTTGGCGATGCTGTTCAGCCTGCGTCAATCGATTTTACAGCACCTTCCTGAACTATCGTTTTCACATACAAGCATTAACTGCATTATTGCCGCAGCAGAATATCATCTTATGAACATTTCATGTCAGTCAATATCATGGACGTAGCTCTTACCTCCATCGTATCCAGGCAGGCCTGTCCTGTTCCAGGTTATTCAATTCAGCCACTGATGCTTGTCTCGTTCTAATTTCCAGATATTTTGCCGTCTCTGTCCATCAGCTACTTTCACCCTTCTCCGATTATTCCTCTCTCCATCGCTATCAGTTTCACATCGTTGTATTTCACGTCCAGCTCCTTGCACTTCAAAACCCATTTCTTCGCCTGGCAAACCTTTGTAAATTTTGCCCTCCCTTTACTCACCATCGTACCTGTTTCGCATTTCATCAGTTCTAGCTTTTATTATCTCAGTGTTTTGACATTGTCATTTCAAGCTCCCCTACATTTGCAGCCTATTAACAGGCATCAATTTTATCAAAGATCATCTTTCTGAGCCCACACCAAGCTTTTCTCTCATTTAACGTCTTCTCAAGACATTTCAAATCATTGCATTTCACAGCTTGACTCCAGGCTTACGATCCTTTGCTTTGATCATTTTTTAACTTATGGTGAATCTCTTCTCTCCAATTCCTTCCTCCTTGCCTTTATGGCTTACTTAGACTAAGTAATTTACTACTCCTTCTAATTCATTCACACCAGCTAGATATTCAGCTTTCAGACCTCAAGTTCTATTCAGTCCCTTTCAAACTTGCCTTCAATCATATTTAAGGTTAAAGGTACATGTTTTATTTTCATAGCTTGCCTCAATGGCTGTTTTTCTTCTTCCCAAGCCATGTTCTCTTTTATTCTCTAACATTACATATCAGCTCATCCTTCATGCCTCTTTCCTTACTTCAGGAGGAGTTCCCTTGATCGCCTCCTGGCTTCTCAATTTGTGAGGCAAATTTAGGTCTATGCAACCTTTCCCCTAGTCAGTTCTCAGGTCACTCATTCAGATTAGGGCAGCCACTTCAGCAGCTGCCAAGGAGTTTCCACAGCTTCTCTACAACAACTCAGCCGCTGGTCGACTTCAGCATTCTTTGCATATGTCCGCCTAAACTTCCATTTAGTGCTCTGCTCTTAGTAGAGCTTTTGCATTAACAAGAAACGGTTGGCCTTTTTAGTTTTAACTTATCCTTGCTTTCTCTACTTGATCGTCAGGCACGACCAAGTCCTTCTCTCTGCCTGCATATTCAGGTTTACCAAGTTTCTATCCCTCTACTTGTCCGCTATCACATGAAATATCTAATCCTATCTCCAGAATGTTCAAGCTCCCTACGGGTTTCAGGTTAACTGTTTTTACTTCCTTTATTAAGTTTCATTCCATCTAAATATTTAGTCTTCTCAGACTTTAGTTCTACCCTGATATTTCAAACCTCATCTCTATATGCCAACGCAAGCCCACGTTTCATCTTTAGTGTTTTCACTTCGATGACACATTCAACTAATTTCAAGCCATGATCAAATTCGCTCTCAAACATTTCCCATCATTCTTCTCTTTCACACTCCATAGGAGCCCTACGTCTGCCTCCTGTTTTCTTACATTTTAGTCAGACTAATTCAATCCAACCTGGCCCAGTCAATTTTCTAGCCATTCACTTAGAATTGGGGCCCAATTACTGCATCTACCGAAGGAATCTCTACAGATTCCTTTCAACACCTTGCCTCTGGTCTTCTTCATCATACGCATCATATATTCATATTTTTTGGCTCAACAGTCTCTCAGTTCCTAAGTAAGATTTCATGCAATAACTGGTGATGGATGGCCTATAAATCGCATTTATCTTTTTTTTTTTGAAAATTACTCATCTCATCTCATTCATTTTCATTATTCTGTTTCTCAAGGTCTTCTCGACAGCACCTTCAGCTTCATTCATACATTCTCTTTCCTCCTCGTCATCATTTTATTCTCCTCCCATCAGATTCAACCTCCATCAAATGGTTATATTCAACTTGACGCAGCTCGCTCATCATTCGCATGTTTGTCAAACACTCATGCACCACTGCTTTCGAAAGCTCACACCACTCGCAAGCCTACGCAGGCTCACTCATCTGCATACATTCAACATTCTCACGCCTTCATGGCTTTTTACATACTTGCCTACGTGGCTCATTTTCCATTCTTATGCCTATGCCGGCTCACTCATCCGGATCTATTCATCATTTTCATGCCTTCGCGGCATTTTACATATTATTGCTCTTGCAGCTCATTTGCCTTTCTCAGGCCTACTCTGGCCCTCCTACTCACATCATGCTCGTCTTCATGCTTTCATGTCGCATTCATTCATCTTCCTTCATTCTTACTTTGTCTAACTCATTTCTTTCACTCATCATTCTATATCTACCTCCTAGCCCGGTACTTCCGATATTATTTCTTTCCACTCCCGTTGTCCCTTATTGCCATTCGATCACACTTCAGCCTTGGTTTGGCCTCGGCCTTTTTGGGGGAAGACAATTCTAATTCTAAGACGTTCAATCAAGTTCATGCATAATCAGCATTCATGTCTTCCTCTGGGATCTGAGCGCCAAACAAATAAACATCCATTGTGTAACTTCTCTAATCGCATTTTGCGTTTCCTATTGTGAGTAATGACGAAAATTCAATTTGGGAGACTCACCCACTCCTCACCCACTCACAGACTCCTAATCCAATGGCTTCTCCGTGCATCTCCGCTCCAACTAATCAGCATCAAGTCCACAGTAACCCTCAGCCAATAATCCTTCAAGGCTCCGCATTTAAAGTCTCCCATTCATGGATCTCCCAGCTGTCAGCCGAGCTTCGACCCTCCTCCACCCCATCGCCTCCATCGGATTCTCAGCTTCCCCAGTTCTCTTATCATCAGGCCTCCTCTCCATCACCAGTATCGGATACTGGGGAAAGACAATTCTAATTCTAATTCTAAGAAGTTCAATCAAGTTCATGCATTATCAGCATTCATGTCTTCCTCTGGGGTCTGAGCGCCATACAAATAAACATCCATTGTGTAACTTCTCTAATTGCATTTTGTGTTCCTTATTGTGAGTCTCTACAGGATTGAAATAATAATTCTGCCATTATACAGAAATAAATAAATGACTCAAAATAATTACTGGGCCAAAAAGTAAGAAGCAGCCAAGAGGTCCATGGTAACGCTGAAGGAGCTTCAGAAATCTGTTGACAGGGCAACTGTTATTTGTACACTCCACAATCTACCATTAATATATTACAACCAGTTGTTGTTACATAATTTTAAATTAGCCAGCTACTGTTCTTAATCTCTTTTTTCCTATTTAGGTATGTCGTGAATGTGAACATTTTCAATGAAGATGTTGAAAATACAACCAGCCTCACTTCAGCCTTATTGTTTTTGCTTCTGTTTTGTTTCCAGTCCAGTTTAATATGTTTGGAATATGTATCCCGCTTTGAATGTGACTTCTAGCTCTGACCTGATTTTATTTTCTAAATGATGAATTATTTCCACAAATAATTTTATGAAGTTTTCTGATAAATATATGGTAATAGCCTTTTATTCAGTCTCCTAGTAACATTTACAGTTATTATGACTGGAAAGAAAGAGCTAACTTCTGTCATATCATGCTAAAGAAGTAAGGAGAGCTGTGGATTTGGTAATAGACAGCGCTGTTAGTCGGGATAGTTTACTGTATCCCGTTGGCTCTAACTGAGAGAATACTTCAGTTTTCTGAAGTACTAAGAGGCATTCACATTTACGGACCCACTTTCAAAGTAAAAGCATGCCCCGGTGACATCTTGAGAAATATTTCAAGAACTTCAAAGTTAAATTTGCATCTTTAAACATTTCAATGATACTTCTTGAAAATATTCAGCTATACATTTTTTCTAAATTGAAGCCTGGTAAATATGATTAATCATATTAATAATCTTTTTAAAGTAAATTGTCATTCAAGGATGGTTTCAATCCTGATTAATAGTTCCGTTTCTACAGATGTAACTTAGCATGTTTTATTCATATTTAATTAGGGATTTTAAATCAAAGCCTCATAAAGATGTATTTTTATACTTTTTTTCAAAGATATAGACCTGGATCCTGAGAAAGTCACTTTCCACAAGTACATGCAGAGAGAGTTTCTTCAGGAACAATACATCTATATGCAATATTTCAAAGTATAGTGAAACCTGAACTTGAGGTAAAGTGAAACCTGAACTTGGGAATCTGAGCACCTCTTATACCTCTGGATAAAATATTACATGTAAGTTGAGAAATACAGGGGTTGGACAATGAAACTGAAACACCTGCCACTTTAGTGTAGGAGGTTTCATGGCTAAATTGGACCAGCCTGGTACCCAGTCTTCATTGATTGCACATTGCACCAGTAAGACCAGAGTGTGAAGGATAAATTAGCCGGGTAAGAGCACAGTTTTGCTCAAAATATTGAAATGCACACAACATTATGGGTGACATACCAGAGTTCAAAAGAGGACAAATTGTTGGTGCACATCTTGCTGGCGCATCTGTGACCAAGACAGCAAG
>JAHUTJ010018891.1:0-12589 GCA_036250325.1 Characodon lateralis
AGAAAAACTTTTTATCCAATTTGAATAAATAACTGAATCTGACTGCACTGTTCAATGGTTAGGATTAATTGGAATGTATGTACCTGACTGTTGTGAAGTGCCTTGAGACGACGTGTTGTGAATTGGCGCTATATAAATAAACTGAAATGAATTGAATTGAGCTGGATGGTGCAGTAGCTTTTCCTTGAGCAGTTCTTTAAATCTGTTGGTGGAGTATTATCAGGTGGCTACAGATTTATTTTCTGCTCTCCCCACTTAAAAATGCCTGCACTGTCAAAAAGAAGTTACAAACCCAGACAAAAATCTGCATCTTTTTACGTCTTAGTATAAGTACATATATATCTGATGTCTTTCTCATATTTTCCTGTTACATGTGTTTTATAGCCTTGTGGTAATATTTGCACAACACAAACGATAAGGAGAACATTACCTCAACATCTGATGTCACCTTTAAGTTCATCATTCACCTGACAAGGAGTTGAATCCTGAACTGAAAGGTTTTTTATATGATGTAAATGATTAAACAATCTTATTAAAAATATGTTAATTTTGTGACTAATTTTATATGTGCTGGAGGATTTAAGATTCCTCAATAAAGTATGTGTTTTGCATGTCAGCTGTTGGAAACAGACAAAAAACAAATAGTTTATCAAGATTTGATTTATTAACTATAATACAGATCACATAAGGCCTTGCTGTATACACCATTCCCACTGACAAATTACCATACTCAGCAAATAAAGTTTTTGTGTGACGTCATCTTTTCACTTTACAGTACTTCATTTATATATTTTTTTAAATCACTCACCATAAACGTCCCTCACCTCCTATTTATTAAATTTTTTTTTTAACTTTATATCATCATCACCACTTCAATAGTACATGCATTATACTGGGCCGGTATCTCCAATGCGCACAAAAAAATTGCAAAAGAAAAAAAATGCAAACATCGCCTTGTTTTTTTTTATTCTTAAAATTAATCATGAAAAGAAAAAGAATTTTCTATAACCACTGACTAAAGGGCAAAGTGTTATATTACTCTCCCCAACATACCAATAACAACCATTTGAATATAGTGTTGCTTATTTCTTGATTTAACTCAGACATCTGTCACCAATCTTGCAAAATAATCCAACAAATTAACGCAGCCACAATCAGTTTCATCACTGAACCAAAGTTTAATATCTGAATGCAACTCTTCATTAAATTGTCACTTTGCTTCCATCCTTCCTGCTTATTTTTTTTCCCTCCAGTCTTTGGCTGCCACACAGTCAGTTCAGTATTAACAGGTTGATGTACAAAGGGAACACCATCCATCGGCGTTCTCACACAAGTACCAGTGGTCGGCCCCCTCCTTCCTTCTCCATCTCCCAGATGATGATCCCATTCACCCGCCGTCTCCCGCCACCCCACACTCCCTCCTGTGCGGTCTCTCTTGCACTTCTTCCTCTATGGATCAGTATGGGTAACCTGGACGAGCTAACAGCGTTACACTGTGGGGTAAATGACCACAAGCAGAGTCACATTCCTTCCAGTTACATTTGACTGGCTCTCATGTCATATACACACACAAACACACAAAGTGAGTGAAGAAGGTGAACTGATAAAATTTCCCTCAGTGTTTACTGATTGGTTGATTAGATATATTTTTTGTCTGTCTTTTGCAGGAACAGCCAAACCGCCTTTAATGGGAGCTCAACGATTCTCCTACAGCTGCATCTTGGTTTGGTTTCTACAGTAACGGAGGGCTCGGTTGAGGAATTCAGCGATGCTTCTCTCGGGTCGTGCAGGCAGATGAATGGACTGTCTGTTCTCTTTGCTGTCTCTTTTGGACAGGGGATGAAGCGGCACACAGTGGAGTTGAACTCTTGGTGTAGTGGTTATAATTCATTTCTTGCCCACCAAGAAGAATGGATAAGCCATTTTCTTCCAGAATGCCTGAAGCTGTATCCACTGCTGAGGACTGGAGAAGTGGCTAACAATTATTTTTGAAGGATAAAACACCTTCCAGCTTAGATTTTCTTTCCTGCTTTTGCTAAAATATGTTAAAAGAGAACAGAGCTCCTTTCTCAAGCTTTGAGCTGGTAGCAAAGCAGAAAACTGAAACATAATTAGCAGCTACATAACTTGATTTCCTATAATCTTGATTCATTTTTGATTTTGAGTTAAAATTGCCTATTTTTAAATCTACACTAAAACAGCTATTTTTACTTAATTTAAGATGATTCCACCTAATTTTGACAATTGCACCAGATACTACAGAAACCACAGTAAAAAGAAGGTACTACGCCCATGCTTCTGTGGCGTGATACTGAAGTCTTCCTCTAGATGTCAGTGTTGTGCTCCCAGAGAGGAAAGTGGACTGACAACAAAAATGGCTGTCACTTTAAGGCAGCTCCCGACTGAAAATGTGCCTCAGAAAAGTGCTTTTTTTCATAGAGAGAACAAGGTCCTCTCTATGAAAATCTGCAGCAACACAGATTTGTTTGTAAAAAAAAAAAAAAAAAAAAAAAACAGTGTGAAAAGAAACATGACAGGGAATGGCTCAAAACTGGAATTATTCCTGCTAAGTGTCAAGCAGAGGGAAATTCAGTTTAAACACACTGGATAAAAATCCCGGATGCAGGTGCATGCAAACACAGACGGGCATGAAGTAAAATTTGGACCAATCAGAAATTTCACATGTTCAGTTGAATTTTATATGTGTAAACGGGAATGATGTTCAGCAAACAAGGAGGAGTTTTTTTTTTCTTTTTTCCAAGAATTCAAAGGGCGTGTCAGAACCCATAATCCTGCCCAGTAGATCCAGTTGGTTGGGACTTTTTTTTTTACTTTGCAAACTGCCATGATTAAACCTGATTTTGCCTCTGTTTCATTGTGTGCATGTGTGCGTATGTATGTATGTATAGGGCTGACAGATAGGAATTCTCAGCCTCTTGGGACAGAACATTCTGTCAGGTGAGTTTTAACACGTGTTTTCTTGCGTAAGTCCTCTAACACAGCAGTGAAACACATGTTCAGAACTTCAGTTCTCTGGGGTACTCCGTTACAGCAGGTGGGCTCTTGAGTCGGCCGGTACATTCCCCAGACTGAGGATTTTACTGTCGTGAGCATGCCTGTGTGTTTGGAGTGAGCCCCCTGAGTCCCTTCAACAGCAACTGCCAACTCATCACTCCTCGATAGTGTGTAGATTCACTAAAAGGCAGGGAGGGTGGAACCAGTGAAGTGAGAGAGAGAGACAATGGGATAGTGTCAAACAGGGAGAAAGTTCATCCAGTCAGTTCAGAGGCTCTTTATTGTTCCTAATTGTTCTGTTTTCTGAAACCAGCAGAGGCTCAAACACCTCAGACTTTTTCCCGAACATGTCCCTTCCTCTCTGTGCGTACCGCATCTCACTCAATCTCTCCCAATTTTGATTTCCTTCTTGGATTATATCTCCCAATCTTTCAAACTTCAACCAGTTTTATCTTGAACTCTTAAAACTCATCTTTCATTATCCTCCAGCTTTTTTTCCCTTCCTTGTTTCCTTGATCCCTGGTTCACAGCGTGTGTTGCTCAGCCGGGGAGTGATGGGGGTGCAGAGTGTGTGGCAGCAGAGTCGGGATCGTGGACTGGGGAGTGGGTGGTGGGGAATGGGAAGGGGACCTGTGTTGATGGTGGTGTTGGTGGATAGGAGGACCATAATGAGGAATGACAGGAGGGGTGGCGGGGAGGACGTAGGCAGGGGGGGGCGGAGCT
The DNA here is from genome assembly GCA_036250325.1 of Characodon lateralis. NCBI lineage: Eukaryota > Metazoa > Chordata > Actinopteri > Cyprinodontiformes > Goodeidae > Characodon > Characodon lateralis. Next base: position 3,739 of record JAHUTJ010018891.1, read on the forward strand.
GACGAAGTGGAGGCTGAGTAGCCACCGGCCATGCAGGAGTAGGCTGAGGTCCCACTGCCCCCAGAGAGCGTGGAGTTGGGGGAGCTGGTGAGGCCGTTGGATAGGGGCTGATTGTAGAAGAAGAATGCACACTGGTGGATGAAGCTCTCGATGATTGTCTGGTGGGTGCGGGTGGCAGTTAGAGCATCCATGGTGGTGAAGTCGGGTCTCATTAGCGTGGGCCAGAAACAGATGGACAGGTTCTCACTGGTCATCAGGTTAGACTTGCTGTTCTGACTAACCCTGGGAAACATAAACACATAAATATCATTATATTGAGAAAAAATCCTCTAGAGGAGAATATGATCGAACTGTGTCACATTTAGCCTCAAGTGTATGAAGAGTTTTCTCAAAAATACAGTGCAGGCATTCATATTCCTTAAAATGTTTGCTATTTTAGAATGGCACAACCATAAACTTTAATCTATTTTATAGGGAAGTAGTGCATAACTTTGAAGTGGAGGGAAAACAATACAAGGTTTACAAATTATAATTTACAGATAAACTGAAAACTGTGGCATCCATTTGTATTCAGCCTGGACTGCCCCCGTCCCTGTTGAAGAAAAGCCTTCCCACTGCACAATTTGCTGTGTCCCCTCCATGTCTTCTGACAAGCTTATGGCTTCCTCTCATCAGTCTTCCAGAAAGGCCTGAATAACTGTCCTGTCAACATATTCTTCTACATTAGCTTTGGATCTATGCAGCTCCTCCAGAGTTAGTATGGACCACTTGGTTGCTTCTCCATGAGATGATCTAAGATTGGGATATTGCTTTATAACCCAACCCTGTATAAACATCTGAGGACTTCAAAGAACATATAACTGGTAGAGTGATTTTACTAATGAGGGGATTTCTAAAGGCAATTGATTACAACTGATTTTATTTCAGGTTATCAGAGCAAAGGAAGCTGAATATAAATTTGTGGCTGCAATGAGACAAAAGGTCAATAGGTTCAAAGAGGGGCAAAAATACATTTACAAGGCACTGTGGTAAAGACCAACTGAAAGTCAGTTCCTTTTTATGGTTTACCACACAGACACAACAACCCTTATGAAGGCAAAACACTCCAAACCTTTAGCATGCACACAGTACGACAGTGAGTGAAAGATCATGAAGCAAAGATCAAGACAAATGGCAGTTTACCAAAAAATATTTTCTCCAATATCAGTTGAGACTAGACCACTGTTATATGCCTTTACATGAACAATAATCCCTTTGTTCTCTTTAACATGGCATTGCCTTTGAGAAAACTACAATTGATGTAACTGCAAGCAGCTCACTCAGATATTACGCCTCTCGCTGCAGACAGCACAAGCAGTGAGATGTGTACCGATTGTAGAGAAACATTCTGCTTTTCGCAGTGCAGTACTGTCAACTGCTGCTGGATCTGATGCCTCAGCAACGCACAACAGCAGCAAATCCACAACTCTCCGCTAAAAGTTGCAATCTGAAGCGAAAGTTGACCACAACTTCTTTAAATGTGATATGGACCACACAGATATAAGCCGATAAGATAAAAACTCACATCATTATTGAAATATAGTAAAAATGTTCTGCTAATGAGCCGAGTTAGGATCCGACACAGATCTAATATTGGAGATTAACCATATTTACAATCACATTCTGTAGGATATACAATATAAAAAGTATTTTCAAGGGGTGAAGCACAAACACTTCTAAGAGAGTAATTACTCTAGGAAACGGTTAATGTATTATACCTTATAAAGAGGTCTACAATCTTTCATTCCTGCCTCACAAGTGCTCCTCTTTGCTAAAAGGCAGCATTTCAATATATTTGTAAATGTTCCGGTCATTTTAGAAAAGTAAAACTGAAGCTGCAGCGCGTTATTCCATTAACCTCAATTCTCATATACAGAAGAGTAAATGACGATCGTTGCTGAAAGGGTAAAAGATAATGGAGGCACTGCTTAAACATTATAGCAAATGGAAGGTGAGTTGGATAAGCTTCTGTGATGTGATAAAGTCCAACTGAATCCGTTTTGTTATCTTCATAGACAGTAAGACAAGGGCAGATACCATTAATTCATTTCTAAAAAAGTTTTTGTGGCACTAGTGGTTTTTTTGACCGTATTCAGGCTGGAATTGAGCAGAGAAAGGGGGAAAGACCTCTAGCAGAGGTCTCAAAGTTGGGAATCAAATCACACCAGGCAGATTTCTAATGTCAAGTAATTTAGATCAGTTTTAAAAAGCCAAACCAATGCTCCAACAGTTTTAACTACTTATAATAAGACACTAGATAGAGTACTTAAAGTATTATAAAAAGTTCTCCTCCTAATCCTCCACATCTGTCTGAATGCTGTCAGTCAACTGTGTATCATGGCAGAAATAAAGGACCTTTCTTTATTAAATAAAAGGCAGAGCTTGGATGTTTCTCCAGCCATGAATCTTTTGATTTAGAAAACAAAACAAACATTGCTGAATACCTATGAGAGGTGGCACGGTGCTAGTGACATAATTTATCATATTTTATAAGAATTACCTGGCCAAAAACGGGGATCAGAAGGAAACTAAATGGGAATAGAGTGTAATACAAAGGTTTCAGATTATAAGATCCGACTGAATAAAATTTTTCAAGAGTCACGAGCATGTTTTCTGACAATTTATTACCATAATTAATAAAAATACTCAACTACAATGAAAACTTACCTAATTTATCATGGCCTAAGAACATGGGTAGGAAATAGTTCGTTGACAGGTATAAAACAGAATAAGATAAAATGGCAATGTCCATGCAGCTAACCTGACTAATTACCAGGCTAACATCAGCTTGTTAGTCTCCCAACATTAGATTACAAACTTATAAGAGTATATTTTGCACAATAAGCACATTTACTATAGAATTACTTCTAAACCTGTAGTTTTTTTTCAGCATATTAGTTTAGGTTTTCTACCTCGCCGACATCAGTTTTATTAAAAAAATACATTTTAGGGAGGCCTGATGGAGGTTTAACAGAAATTTTTACCCGAACACTTTAGAATAAACAGTGATTTTCTCATTCATATTTAAATATATTTAAATGACACTGATTTTACAGAGTTTTCAGAGATGATGATGATAATAATAATAAATACTACTATTATTATTAATATTATTTAAGATTAATAAAAATCTGTAACAACAGAATAGCAATAGCAATTGACCTATTGAACTACAAACAAATGTAACAAACCAATTTAATATACCATGGATTATTGCGGTAAAACTGTGGTATTCTTTCTAAATGGTATCATACTTCCACTACCTCATGCCAGCTAATGCTTACAGTGCAAAACAAGTAGGTTTGTAAAAACACAGCAAAATAAAAATATATAGATCGGGGCATATATCTTTGGAACAACATTATGAAAAGTATATTTTTATTAGCTATAAGGAGCAAAATTGCTCAGATAAAACTGAAGCTTACCTTAATGGAGAGAGCCTTTTGTTTATACAATGTTTACACCCCTAATTACTCCAATTAAGTAGGAATAACATCATTATGTCAGGTTTACAACGTCAAAAACTAACACATGAAATTTACAGGACTTATAAGTCAAACAGAAATGGTGTCTGTTATAAGCTTGGTGTAGTTTTGGTACTAGTTAGCCTCCATACATCTTGCCAACATTGCCAAAGAAATAAGGACACTCCTTAGTGGAGGAGAAATCAAAAAAGACATAGAATAGAAGCATGCAGCATTTTACATGCATTGCTTCACTTCGAAATTATAAATATTTATATTTAACTGAATGTACTAAAACATTGTTATTGTGCAAAATACAATGAAACAGCCACAGCACCACCACACACTGACTCAGCCGGAGTAAAAAAAAAAAAAAGAAAAAGGAAACGGTCTCATACAATCCATTCGCTTGTTTCAGTGACATCACCTGCAGGTCACCTGACTGTGTGACCAGCTGTGGAGTCAGCATAGCTGCCAGAGGCCATCTCTGACCCTGCCCATCACTCACTTGTTCAAATGGCTGATGACATATTTGAAGACCTCGTAATTCTCCCGGGGAAAATGTCGCAGGACATCCTTCATCGTCTGAAAGCGTTGCTCCCTGTCGTTGATCTCTGAATAATCGGCACAGAAAGATGACTGGTTATAGAGGAAGGAGTACAAGCAGCTGAAAGAAAAGATTAGAGGAATTTGAGGAGATGTCTAGGGATTTAGAGGAAAGGGTACAAAAAGGGACAGAGGGGAGTACAAGTGAAAAAGACGTTCGAATGCAATTGGCTTTAGGATTATTATTATCTGCAGATGGTAAGGCAATTTGCTCCTTCAACAGAACAAAAACATTTTGAGACCCCACATTTTGACACATAACAACAAACTTTAGGAGCGCATAATTGTGAGGTGGAAAAAAACGATGCATGTCTTTCAATGTTGTTTAATAAATGTAAATAAGTGTGGCATGCATTTGTATTCAGCTCTCCTGCATCCACACTTTGCAGAACTACCTTTCAGCAATCTCATTCAGATTGGAACGAGAGCATCTATGAATCCCATTTTTGCTTGCACAGATGTTATTTGGATATAGGTCTGGATTTTCACTGGGTCATTCTAACAGAAGAACATCATTTCATCAAAAGCACCCAATTGTAGCTCAGGCTGCGCTGGTGTAAATGGAACCTCCGCCCAGTCTCATGTTTTCCAGCCTCTCACAACTTTGCTTCAAGGTTTCCCTCTATTTAGACCCATCTTTTTTCTCAGCAAGTCTGACACTGACACAGCATGTTGTTGCCATTACGACATTTTACCATGGGGAGGGTGTGTCCAGGGGGATGTGTGGTGTTAGGCTACATTCATACTGCATGCAAATGTGGCCCAAATCCGGCTTTTTCATCACACTTAGAAAAGCCCAATTCCGATCGTTTCACCTCTAAAAAATCCAAATTGTGCCACTTTCATTGGTGTTGCTAAATCAGAATCAGAATCAGAATCAGAATACCTATCTGAGAGTTTACAAAGCTTCTGCAGTCAGAACGGTCATGTGGCATGTCATCCGACATTTAAGTCATTGTCGTGGCTCCGACTATGCATTCACACGGACTTCTCTACAGAAGCAGCAGTCACTGCTCCACAAAAGGCCATTGTTAATAGTTGTGCTCTCTTTTTTGTTTACCTGTCTTCGTCTTGATGATGTGGTCATAATATTGTCGGCTCCTATTGGTCAACTAAATTAATAAAAACACAGAGATGCCAGCATCCATTATTACTTCCGTAAACGGTGTGCTGCTGTGTGACGTCTACATTCTCCACCTGCACATGCGGGTCGCTTTGGGTCCTGAACCGTTCAGACTGAAGTCTGATGGCGGTTGTATTTAATTAGTAGTACATGGCTTGTGGCAGCGACTCCTTTCTTACCAAAATCCTGTTTAATCCATATTTGTGAAGTTAATCTTTATCCTGTTGACATAATCTGACCTGAGCTGTGGATCTCTGAAGGTCCTCCAGTCCCCATGGGCCTCTCTTGCCTGCTTTTTATAAATAATTTACCTGCCCGATCTTTCAGTTTAGCTGGAGAGACATGTCTTGGTCGGTTTGAATTTGTGCCAAACTCTTTTCATTTACAGATGATGGATTGAGCAGTTCTCTGTAAAATGTCCAAAACTGCTTTAAACTTCTCCACAACATTATCCCTGACTTGTCTGCTGTTTTCCTAGGTCGACCTGACAAACCTCTGAGGTCTTCCTAGAACACCTGTGGTTATATTGAGATTAAATAAAAAGAGGTGCACTATGGTGCACGGTGCGTTGCGTAGCGGTAGAGCATGCGACTCATATATATCGAGGATTCAGTCCTTGCTGTCCCTGTTTCGAGTCCCGGCAGCGGCAACCCTAACCCTAGCGGCAAAATGCTAAGGGAGTCAAATGACAAATGTAAGAAAAGAAGACTCAAGACAAAAGACCACACACTTTCCATACATCCATCCATCCACTATAGCAGGGGTCCCCAAACCCTGGACTCCGGTCCAAATCCAGACCCAGAGAGCATTTTGTCCAGACTACGAAGCATTCTCTCATTTACTATGTAGATATAGACATTTTATTCCTGCCGCGTCGGACCTTTGAAGAGACACGATGGGCAGCTTTTGGGTCGGCGACATTCTGGTCCGAACTCCAAGCCACTGTTGTACGCCAACCGCCAGAAAACGACACAGAAGAAGCAGCTATGTGGGGTCCTTGAACACAGGTTGCTAATGCCCCTTTTCCACTGGCTCGCTTTAGACGGTACCGCTCCGCTCCACTCAGTTTCATTCTACTACCAGTTGTGTTTCCACTGACGGCCGGAGCTATGGCAGCTGAATTTCCGCCTCCAGCCGTCATTGTAGTGTGCTGTGCTGCTATGGACATTATAGTTAATAGCAGGTAAGTTACTAGTTTGGGAGCTCATGGTTACTCATAGTTAAATGACTTGGTGGGTAAAAGAAGATGGCTTTGTCAAAAATACATAAAGAGTACTATGAAAATCACACATTTAATGATGAATGGACAGAAGCATATGCTTTCCTTTTAACTTCCGTCGGGTGCAAGGCCAGTCTGCCTTTTATGCTGGACTTATAAAGAGTGGAAATCTAAAGAACCAAACATAAGAACTTCACCCAAAGCTATACACCTGGGTCTGATGGTAGAACAAGGACAATAAATGAACTGAGGGGACAGCATGAGCGAGCTACACGGCTGATAACAAAGTCTCTTTCAGCACAACAGCGAGCATACGAGTGTTCACCGCGAGTACAGTGAATTTTAGGAAAACACAAAAAGCCTTTGACTGACTGGGAAATTATCAGAGTGCATGGAAGCTGTGGCAGCAACACTTTTAGATGGAAAAGAAGGACAACTTAAAGAAACAGGTGAAGCAAATTGCCATGCCTGCCTCAAGCACAAGGAGAGCAGAATTGTTACTCAAAGATGTACAGACCCAGCTCACGGTGCCATTCACAGTGCGTTTAATATCGGTACTTAAAATTGGATTGCACCTTTCTGTTCAGCAGATAATTTCATGGGCATATGAATAATTGATCAGGAGTTAAAAATACAAAAAACTCTAGTGTTAATTAAATGTTAAATAAAAATGAAAGAAAACATAGTGTTTGGATGAGGGAGGTAGTGGACCTCTTGATATTTTAGTTGGGGACCCCTGCATATTACAGCCTTCCTCTGCAGATTACTGCAAACCACACACAAGCACATACACATGCACAGGGTGTGCTCAGCCTGACGACAAGGAGGAATGAGTCAGAGAAAATGACGTCACTAGCTAACACAGTCCCATCCTGCGTGAGTGTGAGCGAGCGAGGCAGAACGAGCAGATGTTCCCCTCCACATCGGCAGCATGATTTACAGGCAGAGAATCAGAGTTTGTATTCCCACAATGAGGTCAGCTCAGATCAAAAACAGATTTAAAGCAGGATCCCTTTACAGAGCATCAGTTCCCTCCTGTTACACATCCATCACAAGAGATCAAAACTTTACTTCCTACAGCTTATTTAAGGTAACGGCACTGAGACAAGATCAACCAAAGCCCACACACTTACACACTAGATCCTAAACGCCTCTTGTCCACCCCTTTGTGTGGCATCACAGACTAAACTAATTCTGAGGATGTCAACCCTTGTTTGTGATTTTTCTGCTGCAGAATGAAGGCTTTGGTTCCCCCTTTCCCCCGCTCTGTGGCTGCAGGAGGTTTATCAGGTCTCTGTCACGGATGAAGGGTCTCGATGGGGCCGTTGGAAAAACACACACGCATGCCGAGCTCGGTGAGTGACAGCAGCCATGCGGCCCGCGGGTAAATCTCTCCGGCACGATGCAAGGCTAAGCTGTGCTTTAAATCTCCATTTTGACAGATTACAAGACACAAAGAGGAAAAAGCACACTTGTTTATCTACCATATGACCATTTTCTTATAACTTCATTCAGATCCCTCCATCACCACCACATCCAGTCATCTCCACATCATTTTTCCCCAGAGCTTTAAATATTCTCCCCTCGCTCTCCTCTTTTCTTCATTTTTACATGCGAGTGGTAAATCTAATTCTCCACATGGATGGATTTGGATTGTAGGAGTTTTGCTTGTAGGGCTGAAGAAATGTTAAATCCAACACAACTGCTAAATCTGCCTCTCCACAGATCCTTCTCTCTCATTCCAAGCTCTGAGGACTTACTGAAGGCCTCGGCCAGCTCCGGCTGCATGCTGTAGGGCACCAGGGGCTCGGGGAGCTCTGAGAAAAAGGCCTTCATTGCTCCTGCAACTGTATTGATGCTCAAGTCCTTCTCCAGATCCAGGTTATGGTCTGTGGAAGACAAACAACATACAAGAAGGTTAGAGTTTTGGTCAAAAGTTTAGATACTTACGTTTGTTTGCATGGGTCCTTTTTTAACTTGGGCCTATTTAATTATTTATTTAAATCACTCTTTCCAGGGTGGATTAATCATACAACACACAACTTTAATGGATTTTAAAAACAAGAATTGAGTTTGAATTTATTGTCATTTTTTTCTCCAATCCACTTCGCGCCAAAAGGTCAAAAATGTCTGAACTCGACAAGGCCGAAGCCTGTTAACTTTGTTGTTGATAATGATTTCAGCTTGTACTTTCTCTTTGGCAGCATACAAAACGATTTGTTTGATGAACTCTGTATAGATCTCAAGAGAATTTTAGATTTACAAAAAATAAGAATTGCAGGTTCCGCATCGCCAGTGCTAAGGTTATTTGGATATAAAGTGCCTTGCGAAAGTACTCGGCCCCCTTGAACTGGTCAACCTCTTGCCACATTTCAGGCTTCAAACATAAAGATATAAAAT
>JAHUTJ010018892.1:0-12585 GCA_036250325.1 Characodon lateralis
CTGAAATATTTCAGTTAGTGTGCAATGAATCTAAAATATATGAATGTTAAATTTTCATCATGACATTATGGAAAATAATGAACTTTATCACAATATGCTAATATTTTGAGAAGGACCTGTATAAAAAGCAGCTTTCATTTGATAATAACATGACCTAGTCGGGCGCGCAGATGGCTGCCTATACGGAACCAGATCTTGCTACGGGTTTCTTACTGTTAAAGGTAGTTTACCTTTCGACTCTCACCCATGCATGCTTAGTATGAGGGATTGCTACAAAGTTAACAACTTAATGTTCATTCAGGAGGAGGGAATGCTGCAAAGACAATTACTTGATGCACTCTTGTGGGTTTCCTTTGTTCCATGTTGGCATAAATCACTGAACCTGACTGTACTGTTTTATTCAGTAACTAGAATTGGAAGGTATGGACATATGCATAAATACGTATGTATGTATTTTTATATGTATGTACTCTGACATCTTCTACTTTCTGAGTGAGATGCAGAATTTCTTTCAGGGCTGTTCAACAAAATACAGTGACTGTGTTTTTATCTATAATTATTGTTGTGGCCAGTGACATGAAGGAACTATGTCGTCACAAAGAAATAAATTAAGCTTTGTGACAATTTTAGTATTTAGTGATTTCACATAAAACTAATTTTCCAAAATGAAAGAACAATTGATGGAAAGAAAAAGAAGGGTCCAGTGGAGTTGTAGTGCATCGCGTGGTAGTCCTTAAAATGAACAGAAGCAAAGTGGAAGGGAGAAAATGATGAGACACAGACTAATGTAAACAGTGAGAGAGGAGACCAGAGCTAGGCAGTTCTAATCCAATTAGGGCTCTTGAAATTGAAAGTACAATTCTCCCTGGGATCTTTACAAGAGTGTTGTGTGTGTGTGTGTGTGTGTGTGTGTGTGTGTGTGTGTGTGTGTGTGTGTGTGTGTGTGTGTGTGTGTGTGTGTGTGTGTGTGTGTGTGTGTGTGTGTTTGTGTGTGTGTCTGTGGGTGTGTGTGCATAGTTGGATGGCCTGTTAGCTTCCATATCTACCAAATGTCTTCATCCCTCCTCCCTCCTGCTCTATCGTTCTTGTCTTCCTGTTTGATTCTTCAAAATTACTCTCATTTTGTAGTGCCTTACCCCCATTCAATTTATTCTTCTTTGCCTCTCCCCCTTGTCTTTCTGTTTTTGACTCTTCACTCTTACCTTCCAGCTTTCTCCATCTATTTCTGTCTCACCCTTCTCCCCATCTGTCTGTGTTTTCTCATTTTATTAAATTGGGAAAAGGAAAGCAAAATGTCAGCTGCTTTAAGTTAGACTTTGTGTATATTTCGATGACAGACAAAAGTTAAAATACAAATATAAAGTTTCCTCTTTCAGTTAAACTGAATTTGTTTGAAAGCATGCTGTTTTAAATAAGCTAACGTGCCTTACTAAAGTATTTGTTCCCCAACTTACATGTATGTTATTGGAATTTGGTGTGATGGACCAAGACAAAACAGTGGATAATTGTGTAGTAGTGGAAGAAGAAGGATAAATCATCTTGAAATAAAAAAACTGAAAAATGTGGTAGAAATTTGTATTCAGTGAATACAGTACAGTGCTACTAAGTAAATAGTCTACATTTGTGTAACCTTATTTCAGTATAAATACAACTATGCCGTCAAATCCACAAAGGTTTGTTAGAGAAAATTAGTCAACACCATCATGAAGATCAAGGAACACACCAGACAGGTCAGACATTAAATTCAAAGCTGGGTTAGGTTATAAAACAAAATCCCAAGCCCTAAATATCTCTTGGAGTGCTTCTCAATCAATCACCTGAAAATAGAAAGAAGACCACACAATTGCAAACATTCTAGGGCATGTCCGGCCCCCTGAAGTTACCAGTTGAACGGAGAGAGTTCCAAAGCTCAGAGGGGAGAAACTGTTGGCAGAACTATTTGTTATGCTCTTCACAAATCGGGTCTAGATTTATAGAACCTTGGCATAAAGCAAGCAACAAAATTTCCCGTCTGCAAATTTTCAACAAGTCATATAAAAGACTCAGCAATCATATGTAAGAAAGTGCTCTAGTCAGACAAAAAACCATCACTACTTTTAAACATGGTGGTAGCAGTATCATGCTCCTTCCAGTCAGATACTTAACATCAAGCCGTACCTACAATCTAATAGTTTTGATCAAAGCATATTCATGTGAGTGACCATATTTGACTAACTGAAATTACTGTCAACACATGTTCTCATCACATCTGACAGACCTTAAGCTATTTTGCAAAGAAGAACAGCCAAGCACTTCAGTCTCTAGATGTGTAACACCAGTAGAGACATACCCCAAAAGACATGGAGCTGTAATTACAGAAACATTTGGTTTTACAGAGTATTGACCTAGACAGGCTGAATGCAAATCCATGCCACACTGTGAGATTTACATTTGTTAGCACTGTTAAAGTATAGCCATGGCTCAGGAGGCATGAAAGTTTGCATACTCCTATTTTGGACAATTAAATGCACAGCATTATGTGAGATGTTCTCAGAGCGTGGCTTTTTTTTTTTTTTTGGCAAAACCCTGCTTCAAACTTCTCCACAATGTTATCCTTGACCTTTCTGCTGTGTTCTTTGGCATTCTTTGGGCTGTTTGTTCCCAAATGTTCCCTAGCAAACCTCTGAGGTCTTTACAGAACCATATTTATACTGAGAGATTAGGAGTCTGCCTACTGATTAGTTAACTTCTGAATGCAGCTGGTTGCAGATTTGAAAGCCATGCATTATTTTCTGAAATCCCAAGAAGATAAATCAACATATGTGGTTGTAACATCACAAAATGTAAAAAAAAAAAAAAAAAACATTTAAAAGGAATTTATACTTTTGCAAGAGGCTGTACCTTACAGTTTATCAAGTGATACATATTATTTTAAGGTGTTTTATGGTCACTCAGCATTTTAAAAGACGCAAATAACACTCCCAAATAAGGGACTTGTATAGTGATGCACACACACTGCACACACTGTAGCATTTAATATAAAGTAAAATTGTTTTACTTGTATTCTCATTGACTATGCTGCATAAAAGTCTTAACGCTCTCCTACAAATTGCCTGTAATAACTAGTGTGCAGTATTAACACATGATAAACTGAGCTCTGTCCCCAAGTATATTAGGCCTGATAGCACTTTGTGGGTGTGTAGGCTGTTTGTGTGTTATTTGTGTTTGCCCGCAGATGCAACCTTTGCTTGCCCTGCATTTAAGGAAGCACTGAGGTTAGGTGTGTCCTAATTGACTCAGGAATAGGGCGATTGACTCTCAGATACCCTACAGACTTGTTAGTACTTCATTAGGAGCTCCAATTAGTGTCATGTCTGACAGGCGGGTAGAGAAGACAGAAACGGTCTGAAAATGGCCGTAGAGGTGAAGAGGCTAAGAATACACTTGGGTCACCAGAAATGGACTCGGAGAACAGGGTAATGAGGACCTGACGCATAGCACTGTCAGTAACTTTTTATTTTTCTCTACTATGTGAAACATTCAATTAATACATTACAGTTACATTTACATGCACAGTCTTACAATTTTTTTAAAGAAAATGTTTAATGTTTAACTTAATGTTTAAGTAAAGAAAAAGTAGTAGATTACTAAGAAATAATCATTCAGGACTCAAACATTTTCCCCCATCTCATTTAGAACATTTTATACTTTACTGTTTCAAACTTCCTGATTACATTTGATTTAACTCTTAATAAAGAGATCTAAAACAGCTTGGTTTCAAACAGATATCTACTTAAGCCTCCAACTATTGTTAATGGCAAGTGAGACAGATTTTCTAGAGTTAACTGCTATTTCAAGAAATGAAAAATTATTCACATGCAAAAAAAAAGGTAAAGGATTACAGAAAATAATCAATGCAACAGGCAAATGCTAATAAACCCACAACTGAAATAACATTGAAAACCTGTACATTGCTAAAGAAAGCTGTATACAGTTGTTTGCTGAATAACAATGCACAAGTTATCACTTCCAAAAATATTGAGTTAAACAACACCAAACCTAACTGTAATGTGAGTATAAAAAACATTATTGTGTACTCCAGTATTTCAACTGTAAACTTTCAGACACAAACATTCCCTCAATTTATCTTCAAAAGTTAATAATGGTAAGTTAATAAGTAGATGATGATAATAATAGGGCAGTAGGTAAAGTTGGTGACACTGCTTAAGTTGCTTTTTTACTTAAGTCTTAAAAATGGATAAAAATGGTTGCTAGTGTAAATCGTTATTCCATCCACACTTTGTTAAAACCATCTTAAGACGCTCCTAGCATGCATTCACACATTCAAGTACTTTATACACAATGCCACATTGTTGTCAACCCACCAGTTGGTAGACTTGACAAACATGAAATTTAAACTTGCCTAGATTCACCCTCCCATGAATGCATTGGTTACATGACAAACAGTGCCTTTCAAATTCATCCCTGTTTTCCTCATTGTATAGTTTCTACTTATTTTTGAAGACCTGCCCTTAGTCGGTTGAAACAAAAATTGAGGTATTTGGCCATAATCATCATTTTCACACTTGGAAAAAAATGTTGAAAGCTTGCAAGCCTGAAAGCAACATTCCATCTGGGAAGTATGGAGCATCATGTTGTGTGGCTGTTTTGCTGCACGAGGGACCGGTGCACTTCATAATGAAGATGGCCTCATGTGGAAAGAAACTTGAGTGGAAATTTTGAAGCAACGGCTCGTGACATCAGCTGGGTTATAGCCTGGACAAAAATGGTCTTCTAAATGGACAACATAGTTAATGTTTTGGAGAAACTATCACTGAGCTCTGATCTCAGTCCCATACAAAATTTGTTGCTGGAGCCAAAAAGGTGTGTGTAAGCAAGGTGACCTAGACACTTGACTCAAGAGTTTTGTCAGGAGGAATGGGCCAAAATTCACTCTATATTGAAAATGTTGCACAAGAATAAACAAAAGATTTGACCATACAGTTTAATCATCATACAGTTTGAATTCTATCAAATACTAAGGGAATGTATGTAAACGTCTTAATTTGAAAAGGCAAAACAAAAAGGCAAAACAAAAATCTTTACAAATTTATCTCAGTAAATATTCTGGCATTTAGCAAACATAGATAATTTTGGCAATTCTAATTCTTTTTGTTCTTCTCTTTCTTCTTATTTTTATTATTATTATTATTATTTGATGTTATTTGCTGTTTTCTCTTTATTAATAAGCATGCTGAAAATAAAGCCTTAGCATCATCGTCAAGTGAAAATCGCTTTTTTGATCTCATATTGGACACCCTACTTGTTACTCTGTCTAACTGATTTGCATTCACTCTTAATTTAAAAATGTTTTTAAGACAAGCTGGAAGAAAATTTCCATTTTCTGTTTGCAAATAATTTTTGACTTTGAACGCATGGTTTACAAAAGTCCTAAAATATTTCCCAAAAGTTGAGCTGAAATGTCTCCTGCTCAGTTTATAGATAGTATGTCAGAAGTCATATAAATCACATGAAACATTTCAACATTTAAACCAGCCCTTTATCTAGAGTAATTGCTCTGTCTAACATAGATTTGTTTTTTTAACCACACAAACACACACACCTACCCAGATGGACACTTAACAAAAGATAATTAGTATAGACATACACTCAGAAATCCACACATTCACACACAGCTGCACTATAACCAAATAGATTAGGCGGCTCTCCTCGAGCCTAATAGATACCTGTAATTAACATTGTCATAGTGATAATAGCCATTTATCCCTGGCAATTCACACACGCAAAACTTCTTTCTAGTCTAGGCAGCTTGCCCAGGTGTCAGCACCGTCATCTGTTTCTGTCACTCCCTAACCTTTTCTCCTGTTTTCACTTCTTGTCTTTCTCTCATTTAACCTCCTTCAATCTTGTCTTAAATATTTGGATTTGGCTTTTTTGTACCTTTCTCTTTACTTATCCTGTCAGCTCACTTCCTTTCAATATCCAAACCTTATTACACTTTTTGTTCACATATTTCTTTCACTTTCTTAACCTTGCTGCAATCTGTCTCATTTTTATGATTCTTTTTATGGTTTGGTGCTGCAGATCGCTCTGAGGTGTTGCCAACACAAATGTAATAAATGCAAATTCAGCAGCCTCATCTAAGGTGAAATAAGCAAACCCTGGAGTGCAGATAGACTTCAAATTATTCAGTTTGCAACAAGTATAGGGGGATTTCAATAATACAAATGAAAAGAAGCATCAAGAAATCAGAAAATCTGCAGTGGATAATCAGCCAGCAAGCAATTTTCCGGAATGTAAACATTAAAACAATAAGCAGTGCTGAATGTCAAAACTCTAAAAATTGTAAATAGTTTGTTTTGTAGAAAAAAATTAGACAGAACTTGAGAGTGAAAGAGAGACTTTTGAAAGTTCAAAATACAAAACTTTTTTTGTTGTTTAATAAATAAGACAAAACATGCCCCATTGTAGTTTTCCAGAAACTACAAAGACATTTTCCACAAATGCAGGTACAGACATTTTGCTGCTGTTGCTCTTCTTTTCCTTGTGTCAAACGCGACATAAACTTTTCACTGCTTTCAGCCAAGTCATTTAAACCAGCCTCAGGCAATAGACAAACATAGTTTTTATTTGAAGTAACAGACGTGAGGAATTAAACGGATATTGATGACAAAACAGTCTTAACAATAGAAAGTCAGTCACTGCTTATTTTAGTAAACACTATTGACTTTTGTTCCACTGGCCTGTCGCTCAGGTAAATTACAGTATCAGTTCAAGTCACAGTTCATTTACTTCAATGGGACCTTATTTAAATTGTTCATCGGACCTCTCACTAGAACTCGTAAAAACTAGGCAATTAGGTTTCAACACTACAAAAAGATGCTTTACCTGTCACATTTTATTTTTGCCTTTAAAATTCTTGCAAAATATGTCTATTTTGCATGATGTCAAACTAATAAGTTGTTGTTTTTTTATTTGTTGGTGGTCTGCATGAATAACTTTGAGCTATAAATGATCTACTATTGCAGAGATACAACAGCATCTAAGACTGAATTGAACTATTCACTAGACCCTGCCACCAATAAATACATACAAACACAATAACACATGCCAAAACGAGCAATGCATTTGATTGTGTCATAGATTAATTGTTCTCTCTTAGGTCATCCTTTAAGACACAAACAGTCTTTTGGATGTCTGCATTAGATCCAGGGACAGAAATAACTATATTTTATTCATGCTGGCAAAAGATATCCTGAATGGCAAAATTACCTACAAAAAACCCCAATTTTAAATATTAATAGTATGCCTATCTTAGATTTTCAACAAAATCGGAACTTAAAAGCAAGCTTTTTCTTCTGAATTTTTCTTAACTTTTTGAAAGGAGCTTCAAAACGTCTGTATGTCAGGATGCTCCCTTACTGCTTCAGTAATATTTACACCTATGCTTTGGGGAGGCCAATCCATGATTGTCAGTTTTTTTTTTTTTTTTTGCTTGTTTTATGTTGTTACTAATCAGGTATATGTCTTGCTCAAAAACATTACAGCTTTTATTTCCAAACACATAGATGGATTAGAGCCAATGCATGTTATATTCCATATGAAAACATTTGAATATAACTTATCCTTCTGCTTAAAATGAGAACAAGGATATACTAGGCTTTTCAACAAATGGAAGATGTTGGCTGTTTTCTACACAGCTTCAAAAATTAACTGTATAAACTTAAAATGCTTTAAGATTTAGCTTTTGCTGAAGTCATTTTCAGTTTAATAACTACTTTTCTGTGAACTGCTTCACATCTGTGTAGCATAGTTTAAACCAACGTATGGTCCTTGTGAACAGGTATTCCAGGCCAAGATGATTGGACTACATTCCAAAACTCTTCTGGGTTTATTGGTTTTTGTCTCAGAAACAGCATTTATGATGTTGCCACACTAATTTTTTATGGGATTAAAGTCCAGTGATTAAGCTGGCCTCTCCATAACATTCACGTGGTTGATCTGGAGCCAAGATGCTTCTTATCCACTGTTTTGTTTAGGGTCCTTGTCTTGTTCAAAGAACAAGACAACAACCCTTAACATTCCTGGTAAATACATGCTGGCTGAAATAAATCTACAAATCCTCACAGAACCCAAATCATGTTTTAGAATTACTGGTGATACCTGTTGTTTACGATCTTGTATGACCTCTTCTATACATACAATATTAGAAAAGTTGGACCAATAATTCTAGATTTGCATTCATTAAAGGTGCATTTCTTTATGCATTGATGATTCTTAGCTTACTGTTTGGTGGCTTAAAGCAAAAATGTATAATTCTATACCATCTTGCAGACACAGCACAATGCACTACAGAAAGTCATTCGTAAACTGGAATGTCACATCTGGGGAGAATTAGCGCTGCATGAAAAACAAACTTCTAAAAACATTAGTTAATGAACTGACTCAGCCATGGAAATAAAATTGAATCGGTAATGTGATTAATGACCGATTTGCATATTTGCTCATTATCACAGTTTCATTAATAAAATAAACAATGCACATACACACATTACATGACTTGTAATTCCCTTAACACATATCCTAAATTAAGTAAGGAGTGTACTGCTTTCAAATGCACTTCTAGCCAGAATTAGGTAGAATTTCTGTGCTCTTACTATCTTACTAAATGATGGGCTGATTGCTTCCTTTCAATTAGGCAAATTTTCACTCAGGAGGAATGCAAACAATTATTACATAATGACTCAAATGTCATATCTGCATCAAATCACTTGTCTCTTCCTGCAGGATATTTGTTAATTTCCTGTTTAAAGTGATAAAAGAGTCAATTTCTTCATTATCAGTACACCTAATTAGTTAATTGTTAAGTCTGTCAATAGATGTAGTGGCTTTAATGCATTGTTACAGCCATTTGAGGTTTTACTTTGTACAAAGTGCATATAGTGCTAGTATTATGTGTGTAAGCACAATGCTTTCAGTTAAGGATAATACCCAAAAGGATAAAGGCTGATGAAATGATGGATTTTACCTTTTAACTTTTTGCATTTACACCTGCAAGTGTTTTGAAGTAGCTAAGTCCCTACCAGCATTGCACATCTAGACTAACATTTTGGCTCATTGTTCTTTATAAAATATCTAAAGCTCAGTCAGAATATATTGCTCACATCTGTGGACATCAGTTTTAAGGGTTTCCTATCAGATTTATGATTGGATCTAGGTCTGCGTTTTGAATGGGCCATTCTCATACATAATTTTGCTCTGATCAAAACCATTCCATAGCATTCCTGCTTGCATGTTTAGAGTTGTTGTCCTGCTGGAAGGTGAACTGCTGCTCCTAGTTTTCTACAAGGATTACCCTGCATTTAGCTCCATCCATCTTCAACTCTGATCTTTTATGCAGTCTCTGCTGAGCAAAAATAATACTTTAATTTAGCAAACAGCTTTTTTTCTTCTCACTCTTCCATAAAGGGCAATTTTCCAGGGTGCATATCAAACAGTTCTTCTGTGAACAGATTCTGCCACCTTAGCCCTGGGTCTCTGCAGCTCCTCCAGAGTTACCATGGGCCTCTTGGCTGCTTAACTTATTAATGTTATCCTTGCCCATCCTGTCAGCCATTGAGGATGGTCATATTTTGCAATTGTGCCATGCTGCTTTCAGTTTTTAAAGATGGACTGAACAGTGCTGCATCAAAAGTTTAAAGCTTAGGACACATCATAACTTGATTTTATTTTCAGGGGGTTGAGAAAAAATGCACAACAAACATTTCAAATTTTTCTCTGTAGAAGAGTTTGAAAATCAGGTATTGTGAAATCCACGCTTTATTTCCACTTCACAATTATCCACAACTTTGTGTGAGTCTGTTGCAACTCCGAATGAAATGAAAGTTTGTGGTCTTAACATGACAAAATCTGAAAAAAGTATAAATACTTTTTCAAAGCAGTGTATATTCTAAAGGCAACATGTTCAGGATTATGGTTACCCTTTTCTGCACTAGAAAAAATGTTAACTTTCCAGGATATTGTGAATTACCTGAAATACAAATTCTTTGCTTTCTCGTAAGACAAAAATTGGTTTGGTTTTATTTTATTTTCAAATCACTTTATTTTAGTTTACATTGCACAGCAGCAGAGACAGCAATGTATTTTGTGTCCAGAGTCCCACTGTTTGCCTTATTAGACTGTGGTGAAAAGGTCACACTGTGAACAAAGGAAGATTCTGAGTTGTATATGTTCCAAGCAATTTACCGCAAATGAGAAACCTGACAGAAAGGAATAAACAGAAAAGTAGATAAGGCAGATACTCCTCCCAGTGTGTGTGTGTGTGGGTGTGTGTGTTTGTGAGAGCGAGAGAAAGAAAGAGAGACCGAGTGTCTTAATGTCTCTGTGTCTTTACAAGAAATAAAACCACAGAGTTGATGTCACTCCATTTTGAATGAAAAAACAAAATCTTCAAATGTGTGTGTGTGTCTATAGGAGTGTTTGGAAGACATAAAACGAAGAGACATTTTCTGATAGCCTGATGGAAAAATAAAAAAAGAAAGAAAATGCTTACATGCTCCTATACAAACAGGAAATCTAATTTGTGCAGAAAAGCATAAGGCTCCATTTTTTTTTCACTGTGTCAAGTCTTTTGTGTGTGTGCGCATGTGTGTGTGCATACACACTTCATGATAGGTGGTCTCGTTATGGTTGCTTCACCTTGAGTTACACACACACCCTAAACAGCACAAACATGCATGGGTAAACGTCATGGAACAGGGACACCGTTTCTCTGTCTATTCCCCTATCATACACATTTTTGTCAATGCATATCTGACGGCCAGACATTTTCCTTGGTTGTTTTAGTATATATATTTATATTTTTCCACTTCTTTTAATGTTGTTCTGTCACTGTGATTTAGATATTTCTGTTGTTTTTCAGTTCAATGATATCAGTGCTTTACTTGGGTTTAATAAGGCATTTGGAATGGCTTATAATATAGGTTTTCTTCGACCCCATGTTCAAAAATCGGGGGACATTCAAAGGAGGCAGCTGTCATAGGTTAATATCGGGCTGTCGCCATTAGCCAGAGAGGGTTTGCAACAGCAAATCTACATGCTGTAATTTTCATAATTACCAAGTAAAGTCGAATGTTAATTTGAGTTTTGTCTTCCATTTACACTTGGACGAACACTTAATCTCTTTGTTTTACATCAGCATATTTGCTTTAATAAACTCATTTCCTATTTCAAGATAAAATTGTAGAGAAGTTATTTTGAAATATCTCTATATTTTTTAACAAAAGCACCTTTCCAATAATAATTATACTTCAGTTTATTTAACAGCAATATATTTTTTTTAAGAATATACAAATCCAAAAATCACTTAACAATTGACTGATAAATAATAAACTATAACAAATGAAAGTATTGTTTTATTATATGTTTATTTTAATGTTGAGGATATATATTGTTATTATTTCTTGTTCTTTTTTTGTCTTTTTGAAAACCTGTATTAAACAAGTTTGTTTTTCTGGTTTAAAGTGGGAAAAGAGTCAATTTCTCCATTATCAGTTCACCTAATTAGTCAATTGTTAAGTCTGTCAATAGATGTAGTGGCTTTAATGCATTATTACAGCCATTTGAGGTTTTACTTTGTACAAAGTGTATATAGTGCTAGTATTATGTGTGTAAGCGCGATGCTTTCAGTTACGGAAAATAGCCAGGAGGATAAAGGCTGCTTAAATTATTGATTTTACCCTTTATCTTTTTACTTTTATGCAATTACAGCTGCAAGTATTTTACATTAGCTATGTCTCTACCAGCTTTGCACATCTAGACTAACATTTTGGCTCATTGTTCTTTATAAAACAGCTAAAGCTCAGTCAGAATATATTGCTTACATCTGTGGACATCAGTTTTAGGGTTATCCTTCAGATTTAAAATTGGATTTAGTTCTGTATTTTGACTGGGTTATTTGACTGGGTCATTCTCATACGTGAGTTTGCTTTGATCTAAACCATTTCATAGTATTTCTTCCTGTATGTTTTAGAGTTGTTGTCCTGCTGGAAGGTGAACCTCTGTTCCTAGTTGAACACTTCATCTATTTGTTTTACACATCAGCATATTTGCCTTAATAAATTAATTTCCTACTTCAAGATAAAATTGTAGATAAGTTATTTTGAAAGATTTCTACAATCAGTTTTTAAAACAAAAGTACCTTTCCAATAAAAGTTATTCTTCAGTTTATTTTTTGTCAGCAACCTTATCTTTAAGAATATACTAATTCAAAAATCACTAAACTCATAAAAAAAACTGTAATAAATTAAAGTATATTTTTAATATATTTTTATTATATGTTTAATTTATTGTTGAAGATATATGTTCTTATTATCTTTGTTCTTCTTTTGTATTTTTGAAAACAAGTTTGTTTTGCCTGCATCTGGAATTCAAGGGCAGGACACTTTCTTGTGTACCAGCAGATCTACAGGTCCTTCTCAAAATATTAGCATATTGTGATAAAGTTCATTATTTTCCATAATGTCATGATGAAAATTTAACATTCATATATTTTAGATTCATTGCACACTAACTGAAATATTTCAG
>JAHUTJ010018893.1:0-12581 GCA_036250325.1 Characodon lateralis
TGTTTGGACTGTTTTGATCCTGTGAAGCTTCCTGAGTTATCAGAAATATTAGCTTCATCTAAACCTTCAACTTGTATGTTAGACCCAATCCCAACCAAATTATTTAAGGAAGCGTTCCCCCTGATTACCAGTCCCATTTTAGGTATGATTAACCTATCCTTAGTAAATGGATATGTACCACAAGCTTTTAAGGTAGCTGTAATTAAACATTTACTTAAGAAACCTTTGCTTGATTGAGAAGATTTTAAAATTACAGACCTATATCCAATCTTCCATGCTCAGTATGAGGGATTGCTGCAAAGTCAACACCAGTGACTGTCCACTGTCTCTACCTGCTCATCCAGGAGGAGTGAATGCTGCAAGTCACTGACTGGATGCAATCTGCTGGGTTTCCTTAGATAGAAAAACATTTTATCCAATTTGAATAAATAACTGAATCTGACTGCACTGTTCAATGGTTACGATTAATTGGAATGTATGAACCTGACTGTTGTGAAGAGCCTTGAGACGACATGTGTTGTGAATTGGCGCTATAGAAATGAATAAATAAACCTTCATTTTGATGTTTTTGAGCCATTCAGAGGTGGACTTGCTGGTGTGTGTTGGATCACTGTCCACAGACCATCATACTACCACTGCTGTTTCACTGTAGGTATGATGTTTCCTGAAATGCTACGAGTTTCACTCCAGATGTAACCAGACCCACTCCTTCCAAAAAGGCCCACTTTTATCTCATCAGTCCACAGAATATTTTCTCAAAGTGTCCGAGATCATCAAAAATGATTTTTGTAAATGTGAGACGTGCCTTTGTGTTCTTCTGGGTCAGCAGAGGTTCTGACCTTAGACATCTCCCATGGAGGCCTTTCTTACTGTTGAATCATGAGCTCTGACCTTAGCCGAGGCAGTGAGGCCTGTAGAGTTTTACATGCTGTCTCCTGGGACCTAGTGGATGAGTTGTTGATGCTGTCTCTGAGTAATTGTGGTAGGCCCGTCCCTCCTGGGAAGGTTCTCCACTGTTTTCATATGTGGATAATGGGTCACTGCGGTTCTCTGGAGTCAGCCACCGTAAAATGGATCCGTAACCGTTTCTAGACTGGTTGATGTCAGAGACTTTGTTCCTCATCTGTTCTTGCAGTTCTATAAATTGGGGGATGACGTTCTGCTTTGTCAGATCTGTTAGCCTTCTTCATACAGGTTCTGTTTAAGTGATTTCTTGATTCTACCGCTCAGATCTGGGTGATTCTGATGAAACTCAACATTTTCAACACATTTAGTTAGTCAGAGATAATTTATGATTTAAGAAAGAGGACAATTACTTTCTCAAACTGGGTCAGGTTTGTTTGGATACATTTATTTGCCTTAATAAACAGAATCATCACATACAAACTGCTGTGGGTGTTCATCTTTGTTTCATATAAATATTTATCTGAGGAAATGAAACATTTAAGTGGGACACAAAAGCAAAAACTGAAGAAATTTGTAAGGAGGCGAATGTTAACATTGTCCATTGCTAACATAGAACAGGGTTCTGCATAAGAAACATATTCAGAGTATGTGACGTCACATCTCTGAGCTACCAGATCCTGACCCATCCTACCTGTTGCTGCAGACGCTGGTTTTGTAGCTGCAGATGAAGGGGTTTTTGGGACCTAGAAGGCAAAGAGGTGAGATGGAGAAAGGACAGAATCATGGTACTGCATACTCTATTCGACACAGCTAACATTACTGAGGAATCAATCACATTTTATTTAATATTGGTTCTAAAAAGTCTTTTTAGCTTCACTCTCTGAGATATACCAAACATGGTTTAGGCAGTAAACAGTTGTGCCTGGCTCACAAGGCAGGATTTTTATGCTGGTTTTCTACCCAATCTTCCCATTCCAACATGCCCTGGTCATCGTGATGGCTCTGAAGATAATCTTAAGAGATATTCCTGCTGTGTGTGGTGTGTTAAGAGTGATCTAGTTTCCTTGGAAGGACGTCGGGACCGCTCCAACCTCAAATCTGGGATGTTAAGCATGTTGGATTGTCTTGGCCCGATATCCTACAGTGTGGGGTGCTCCCTCAGGACAAACGAGCAGGCAGCCTGTTGAAGGTGCCGTGTAGCCAATCAGAAAGCCAGGAGCGGAAACATGGAAGGGAATTACTCTGAACTCATGATTGATCTGGAGAGGGTTTGAGAGATTTCCTGCCTGACATCCGATATGATTTATTGGTGTGTTGTGCTTCTGTGTGGCTGGACCCCCACACACCGTAGAACCAAGCCTGTTATACCTTTTATGATTTTTTTTTAGCCCCACCCTTCTCTCAGGTTCTGAAAGTCAACAGACGATTTTAAAATCTTGCCGTGTGAACCAGGCATCAGTCCAAACCGGTGATGCTGTGTGTTACATTATGTAGCAAAACTGAATGTAATAAATGAATGATTTAGTTTAGCAGGCAGCTAAGCTGTTAGTTTTTAGATTGTGTGTTTATGCATCAAGCTAAATGACAAACGGAGCCAGGGTCATACTCTAGTTCCATCCTTTCCCAAGCAGATTTTATTTCAGAGGATAAACTTGACCGACAGATGTTCAACACACGCTCTAAACCAGGACAATGACGTTTCTGAACGTGGCGCCATACAACGAGGTTGTCTTTGTGTTGAGACGTTCAGGCTTACAGAAGGAAAATGCATCACACCATCAGCTCTGGATCTAAAAGGATCCAACTTCAGTTCATGATGCATTTACTAGACTTTTAAAGTAGGGAGTCTACTCTCCTTTTTACAGTTTTCTGCTTATAACAAATGCAGCCCCCAACTTTAGGAAGAAATGAGCAAACACTCTTTTAGAGTTAGAGATCCTCATTTCCACTTCAGAGGGTAACTGCTGACCTGCAGATGAGGGAAATTCCAGTTAGTCTCAATAAACCTAAAAGCTGAGGAGCAGCCATTGAAGATTCAATTCCCAACCTTGAGACCTTTGCTGCATGTCTTCTCCCTTTCACTCTCTGCCTACTTTCATTGATTACAGTGAATAAAAACCAGGATCCAGTTTTCTCCACCAGTTTGTTCACATCTGGACCTGGTTTCCTGTGTTTGCTAGAGTAAAGCATCAGGCTGGTCTGCAGTCCGAGAAGAACCTCCAAAAACCTCAAAGTCTATCATTATGTTGCATAAAATCTGCTGCAAAACGAAAAGCTCAACATCCTGTGTTTAGGAGAGAGCTGTGCTACTGTAATCCTGTTATATTGTAAGCAACGCCTGAAGAGCTCAGAAAAAGATGATGGTTAGCTCGGATTACTGGCTTTTTAACCATTTTTTCCCAAATGCATATAAAACCTAAGAGTATGAACCTTTAAGGCAGCAGAAGGCAGCTGGGAGGTAGGTGTTGGTGCTGGCAGGATGTGAAGGACGTCATCTGGAGGTGGGACAGGCAAAACCACAGGAGAGGCACCAGAGGGGTCCTTGTTGACCAATAAAACCTCAATGGGACCTGAAGTACTCTTGAGGCGGATCTGGTACTTCCTCTGTCCACTAAGAACCTATACACACACACACACACACACACACACACGCACACACACACACACACACACACAGTTAGTCTGGAACATAAAATGACCCATACTCAGACCCTAAAATGTAACAATAATTCAATATGATTACTTACAATTTCTGGTACTGGTACCTCTAGTTGTGTACCTATCGGAGCACGGATAGCCAGGAGTGTGTCCCCTGGAGGAATGGAGGTGATGAGAGACAAAAGCGCTCTTTGAGACCGAACAGAATAAATTAAATGTTATCATAACCAAGTATCTGAGAGAATTACCTTTAAAGGCCCCACAGAGGTCTTCATGCTTTACATACGCCATAGTATGAGAATGTCAAGGGTCCAATCAGAGCAACAATCATATCGGAGAAAACATCACATCTAAAAACTAAAGTTATTTAATATAAAAGGCCCTAAAAGGCTTAATTTCACAGGATCCTATCATGATAGCAACAGTATTTGCATTGCTCATAGGGGCCACACCTGCTGTGGATTTTAGCCTCTGAGATGCTGAAGCTCACAGGGGGGGGGGGGGGTGGTTCATTATGATGACAGTTTTCCTGATATAATGCAGCTGCGTTCATTTCAGGTTGTTTGAATCTTCTGGCTCTAAAATATGGTGATATTTGCCACTTTAAAAAAAAATAATGCGTCAGTTCGACCAGGTCTGCTGTGCAACAGTGAAGATCCACATGGGTCAGGGGCTGGAGAAGGGCTAACAGAGACCCTAAAACTGGGACCTAAAGGAGCCACGCTTCTGCTTCATTCAACACAGACTAGTAATGAAAATACACTTGACTTTCTAATAATATAATGTAAACATCAGTTCAGAAGAATAATGAGACAGACTGATATGTGCAGACAACCTTCATTCCTACAGAAAGTCCTCTACAAAAGTCCAACTAGAAATATTTCCTCAAGAGAAGTCATAATTCATTTAATTCTGATTCAACACATAAGAATAAAAACGTGCTGCAGGTTCTTTCATTGGACGTAGTTTTTGATCCAGCAGTAAATGGAGGAATTACATGATTATTTCCATGTATTCATCGGGGTATCTGTCCCCAACCTGCCGGATTTTCCCTGAACTCAAAAAGTGCATCAACGTAGGCTGATGGACTCTCGGGCAGAAAATGGAGGGACATCTTTTGACGCATTTAAAAAACAAAGAAAAATTACGGGTTTGACTAGCCAATCACAAATCAGAGCCTATCGAGGGAAAATCCATTCCCAACTCTAGCCGAATGAGTTTCCACTGCAGGAACCAGGACCAAATCTGACAAAAGCAAAATAAGTCTTCCCAGGACTTGAAGCACAGTTGGGAAAGACAGGATAGAGGAAAATAAGCAGATATCACACCTGATGTCATCACTGCAATGTTTTCTGATTTATTGGCCATCACAAGAAGTTCTAACATCATGCAGCCCTAAGTGGAACCATACCTAAAGACTGTTCTGAATGGCTCTGATGAAAATTTCTAAATGATATTGAATATAGTAAAGAATCTCCTAAAATATAATCCTGTCTCTTTAAAGCAAGCTGACTGAAACACAGAAAACTGTTTCTTCAAACAGACTGAGTGCAGTGAAGGATATGGGCTGTTACCGGAGTCATCTGTGACATTCTTGATACTCTGTTGGACCCAGACTTTCTGCTGGTCCAGCTCCTGCTCCCGCAGAGCCAGGTCATCCAGCTCGGTCTTCAGATCGATTAGCTTGTCGGCTATCTCCCTGGTGTTGCAGCCTGGACCAACACCCCTGAAACACATCAGCAAACGTGATCACGCAGAGAACATAACATCACAAACCTTTGCATCAGCACCCTGATTCATTATTAATACAGCAGCAATGGACATGCATTCCATGTTGCTTGGCTATTCTTCGCACAAAACCGTGGACTTCTGACTGCGGTGAAGTTAGTTTTAGGTTGAAGGTTGGATCTTCCTGCTCCATGGATTCAGCGGGTCTTCCTCCAGTTTGATCCGATGCAGGCAGTCTGATTACGGGCAGCTGCTCTCTGCCTGCTCCCTCCTCCTGCAGACGCTGGTTCTCTGAAGGACCGTCAATAAATGTCAGAACCATAGCAGTTCGGGCCCCGGCTCTGTCTGTCTCAGTCGTTGTGTCCTTGGGTCGAGACACTTCACCCTCCTTACCTGCTGATGGTGGTCAGACGGCTCGGTGGTTCCTATTGTTTGTTAGCCTCCCTTCTGTCAGTCTGCCCCAGGCTGTAGCTACATTGTAGCTCACCACTGTCAGTGTGTGAATGGCTGAATGACTAAATGTAGTGTGAACCGCTTTGGGGTCTCTGGGGACTTAATAAAGCGCTATACAAGTACAGACCATTTGCCATTGAACATTGTAGTCGCGCTTGAGCATTATTAACTTCTCCCTGTACTACCTCTTGAAAAACCTTCTCATTCCTCCTGGTCCCACAGCCAATCAGTGAACAGCAGTCATGTAGTCCTGACTCAGCCCGGTCGGATCTGCTCAGGAGCAGGGACCAAAAAACAGTCGTGGAAACGCTTGCAAAGTGGGGCCAAATGGAGCCAGTGGAAAAGGGACATTATCGGTTAGATTTCTAACAAAATCTGCCGCTACAAAACAGGAAACAATCTTTATAATCTTGTATAAAAAGGAAACCTACTTCCACTGGATACTGTTCTTAGACTTCTTCTCAATCAGACCGATTCCTTCCAGGACATTAGTGATATCATAAATGCGTCTTTTCTGCCGTACTGCCAAGGTGTCTGCTGCCTGAAAAGACAAACAATAAAAAACACAGAAGGGTACAGGACACTTCAGGATTCAAAGAGAAAGAATAAATGCAGCACCCTGCATCCAAAAGTGATATTTTCATACAGTCACACTGAGGTACTTCCCAGTCAACGCTGTCAATGTTTGAAAAGATAAAGACAGCAGGCTGAGCCCCGATAAGACTTTGCTTTGGCTGCTGCCAATGAGAATGAAAGAGAAACAAAGAAAAGCTACAGTGTGTTATTTTACTCCAGCTACCAGTGTTGGCAGCCAACAAGTCAATCTGTCTACAAGGTCGTTGAGGTCAGAGAAGGTGTGGTAAACAATGTAATGCTCACCTGGTCAGGACACTTGTGATCCCAATCTGAGCATGTCTGATCTGCCTGGTACAATCTGACTACTTCACTACAGTCCCTAGTCTGACACTGGTGTGACTTCATATATAAAAGGCAGTCTAGCACCCACTAAAACCCGTTTATTTCTTCTTAACATCTGTCTTTATGACAGCTGAACCAATCAGAAACATGAGACCGACACAAATTGTTTGCTGAACAAGTAGCATAATACCTGTGATTACTAGAACATGTAAAGATCTACCAACAGGGCTCCTACACATGGTTCAGACTCCACTTTACACAGTTCTCACTGTTTTTAGGGCCCATGTTTAAATGTGGATAAAAATGCCAATATGAATTTATTATTCAATATTCCTTCAGTGGTTGGCTTTAAATATGGATCCAGCAAAGACCACATGAAGTAGGGAAGAGGATGGACAGCGTTTCAGACGTTAGAACAGAGAAGGAAGGTTTTATTGTTCAGCACCTATTCAGAGCTAGAAAATACCTAAACCTAATTCTATACATGGCTGATTATAGATATAGATTTTAAAAAAATCACGTTTTCCATCCTCCACCTACGTAGACAAGCAAACATTTATTGACTTGGGACGTTTCACAGAGAGATGTCACAAAGTGCTTCAGAAGGACAAAACACGCAGCGATGTACAATGTTCCTATGGTTTAAATCCATTCAAACAGGAACCCAGAAAACGTGCTGAATGGAGACTTTCCCCTGGCTGTATAAAGTACGAGAACGCTGCTCTACCCCAATGTCCCTGTGCACTGCCAGTCAGCTAGCTGAAAGTAGACTTTTACACTTTTCCTTTGCTTACAAGAAAGACAGATTCCGTTTTTTTTTTATATATTTCTGGTGCCAAAATATGATAATTATGGTGTGGAAACTAAAGGAGCACCACTCATCCTTATCAAGGCAACACTGCTAAAACTACAGCAGGTAGAAGGGTCATCCACAGGAGGGCCTCCGTAAGCAGCCAACTGCAGGATCTACCTGAGCAGGTTACCTGACTCAATAACCAGCCAATAAAAGCTTGTTGTTTCACTCTATAACGAGCAAATCAGTGTCATATTTTACAAAATAATCATTTAAAAACTAGTAATAAATTTGGTTGGTCATTAATCTAAAAGTGCGCTCAGGTCTGTGTGTGAAAATCAAAGCAACAGTAAATAAAGGTACCTTTAATCATTTATGAGCATATTATATTAAATAATTATTAACAGCAGAAGAAACAATTGTTGATTTTTGGTTGAAAAAAAGGATCATATAGTTCTATTTTAGATTTGAATTTAAATCCAGTAACCCAGTGTATTTTTATGAATCCTAGACTATTTCAGACTGCAGTAAGAAGGTCTCGGACACAGAACCAGATGTTTGAATGGGTGCAGAGTGAGCTCTTTGGTAATTAAAAGTACACACTGACAAATAACAGCCAAGTAATTAATCAGTGAGTGGGTTCATTCATATAACAGCACTCCCACAGAAAAACAGCCAGCAACTATAGATTTAAGGCGTTAATACTGTTCGTTTCTATGCCTTTGATTAATTACTGATAACTAATTATTGAAAGAATGTCCTGCTGGGACAAAGGCCTCATCAATGAGAAAAAGAAAAATTGCTCAAGTGTGAAGATGCAGCAGCTTTAACAACTGAGGAGAGAGCGACAAAAGCTGACCCAGTTTTCAAGCTTTGAATCTGCAGGGGGCAGAGTCTGAAAAGTTACCCGGTGTTTTTAAAGTTCACTTGGAGTTTATCCCGGGATCCCGGCTCAGAAAGCTCAGACAATCCCACGGAACCACCATGATTTGGGTGAAACCGAAATCAAAATGCACCAAAAGTCGAAAACTATCAGCTAAAGAGCATTATTCATTCAAATTAGCCTAGCGGCTAATGCTAGGCTAGCAGGCTAACGACAGTTAATGACATGTGCTAGCTAACAACAAAGACTCACAGCCTTCAGGTCCAGAACTCCGTCCTTCGCCTCCTGCAGCAAAGTCACAAACTTGGTGGTGAGCAGTCCCAGGCTCTTTTCGTGCCTGCTCGGTGTCTGCGGCTGAAGCGAGTCCGTGGCAGCTCCCGGGTCGCCTCTGTTACTGGCCGACTCCAGCTCCATCATCACTCGGGACCAGCTCCGCCGTACTTCCCCTCCTGCTTCCCCGACCAAATGCAGTCAGCGAGCCCAGGGGTAGCACGCTCGTCGACCGCGCTGAAAGACAGAAGCTCCCGGGTGGTGTTACGGGGATTTTTGTTTGGTTAGCGTGGCCTGGACCTATGCAGATTGTTCCGTAAACCCGAGCTGAACAGGCTGAGAGCCGTAATTCAATGAGAGAGCCGTTGGCCACGCGAGGTATGACGGGACGGTTCAACCCACGGAGGGAGCGTCTGCAAATCCTCCCGCTGAGCAAGGAGGGGTCACCAAACAACGCGGAATGCCCACAAAACACTTCACTCAGCACTACTTTCATCACAGTGAACTACTCAGAAGAGTACACAATTATGAAGTTTCGTTTTACTGGCAGAAAATAGATTTCTCGTTCTGATAGAGTATTCATTTTTATCCCGCACCCTTTCCTACTCAAACGTGCAAAGTGACGTCAAACTGGCAGATCCATTTAAAGCATATGAAACTCTCCACATTATAATGCTATTTTCACCCAGCATGACAACAAAAACACGTTATGTTCCGTTCCAACCATAAACCTCAAAGTCATTTATTGGGGTTTGATATGACAGACACACAAAGTTTGAAGCGGAAGGAAAATAATTCATGTTTTTTACACTTTGTATAAATAAAATCTGAGGTGTGCATCTGGTAATGGTTTGTCCTCTCAGTCACAATTAGCTGCTAGTAAGAAAAAATGTCCAACAACAGCCTCACTTTTTAAGGACTTTTTAATTTTTCATCTTTTTTACAATAGTTTTATTGAAACTGTTTAAATATTTTGTATCGTTGTCTGTCTCTGGCCAATGAAACCAGATTCGGTAACCTGGTTAAAGTGGCTGGTATGTTTCGAAGAGAACTCAGGCTGTGGACATTCATAACAAGGAGGTTCTGAGGAAGACGACCTCAGTCAGGTTATGTTCAGACCATCCTCTGTTGTTCAGCTTCCTTCTTCTGGTCATGGCTGCAGTGATGACCAAGAGACACAGGGTCCCTTTTATGCCTGCTGTTATTGTTATGCTCATTTACATAAAACCATAAGCGTTCTTGTCTGTATTTTTGCTCATTGCACTTTGTTGATGCCGACTGATAAACCTTGAGCTATTTTTTTTATTCTTTTTGCATTTTTAAGTACAGTTTATGTGATGTTTTATGAGCGGACATGTTGCATATCAATTTCACACTTAGGACAATAAAAATACCATTCACCATCAACCAATAGTGTTAATCTCTATCCCTAACCCTATATCACCTTTCACTTACTTTTGGGGGGGTGTCTCTACTGGCGTTACACTTCTAGAGCCTAAATCTGTTGTCCATTCTTCTTTGCTGAACAGGTAAATCTCTTCTGCTGGAAGGTGAACCTCCATCCCAGTCTTCTGTCGCTTCTAACAGGTTTTCTTCCAGGATTGTCCTGCATTTAACTCCATCCACCTTTCCATCTACTCTGACCAGCTGCAGAAAAGCATCCCCTTATGCATGTTCAAAGCTTGAGATATTGTTTTATATCCTGACTTAAAGTTATCATTCCTGAAAGTTTCTTAAATAAAAAAGTAATTGGTGAAAAGACTAGTTCTGATTAACATTGGATTTTAATGTCAGATTTATTTTGTTTTATAAATGATGTAATCTGACGGAAAATACATCAACTAAAACTCTGACACTTTAAAATAATAAAATAGAAAAAACCCTAAAAAAATATATGCATTTAGTAAATTTAAATTAAGGCAACAGAGAAAGAAATCTCCAAATCTCCCTTTTTTAACACTAATACCTACAGAAGTGATTTAATGTATGTTTGAACAGTGCAAACAGTTTCTAATCTCAAGATATGCTGTAAACAAAGAAAATGACAATAGAACAAGAAAGTATGTCTACAAACAAGAAATCTCTCATACTATAAGCTGTGTGGCTCTTTATCTGTGGATGTCTGGTTGTTCTTCACTCAGTAAGGTGGGCAGTGGGTGTGGAGACACCAAAAAAGCACTCAGATAAGAGTAGCTACTTTAAAATTATTTTACTCAAGTAGAAGTAATAAATATGGCGAAGAAGTACATTTGGTTTCTGTTTTTTCAAAAAATACTTAAGTTGCATTTGCTCTGTAATAGAGTACCATGTCAAAAACTGGGTGAGTTAAGAAATCTATGCCAAAACAGGATAAATAAAAACTGGAGCATTCTTTTATATTTTAGTCAATATGATTTGTTTTCTGTTAAAACCCACTGAACCGCGCTGTGTTTGAAATAAACTGGTATTTCCTGATACTAAGGAAAGGCAGGGATATTTCACGGACATCACCAGCAGGGGGCAGCAGTACACAAAGACTGCTATGGTAAATTTACTTTTCAATTTATAAAATAATTTGCATTTAGAAAAAAAAAAACACAGATTAAAGATATATCAGCTTCAATACTGGTTTTCACAGACAATAGGAAATATAAACTAAATCGTATATATGGTGAAAGTACTTCTGCCTTCTTAAAGCTGAATGGTTGGTGGTCAGCTGATCCAAACGGGGTTCCTGCCGTGGAAATAACGTTGCTGTACCCATTCAGTCTCAGGCAAGCGCACCTTTTGGAGAGTCGTGTCTTTATAATGAAATACAAACATTAAGAGCAGCCAACCAAGCGTCTCATTTTACCAACAGTTGTTTTAGCTTTACACCTAGCTTAAATGCTAGCATGCTGCTGCAGTGCTAAACAATCCCACATTAGCCGTAGCGTCAAGGTTAGCTTCCTTATGTTAGAAAGGCTGCATTATAGAAGATGTTATTAGTCAGGATGTGTTCAGCTTTGTGGGCTCCACCGTGTAGAAATGTCGCTGTGCTGCTATAATGTTACCGTAGGATTTGGGTATGACGTATTGCTAAAACCTTGCTGTTGTTTTCTGTTTTCAGCCTGGAACACTATGAAGAAAAGCAAATTCAAAGCAAATGGAACCGCTGAGAAGGAGTTTGTGTTTAAATTCAAAGCAGGGAAGAACAACTGTGTCCTCAAAGTGCCCCTTCAGTTTCCTGTCCAGCTGAACATCAGTGATCTTCACGCAAGGCTCATGCTTCTGCATAAAATACCCTGCTACGTAGAAGATGGTGAGACTGCAGCTCTAAAGAGAAATTACTCATGTGTCCTTTCTTATGGTTCATGTCACCTTTGGAACTGACAGCCAATAGGAATGCTTTCTCTTCACTTTGTAAAGTTGCATCCACTCATAGACATGAATGTCATATTAATCTTCCTCTTCAGTCTGTCATTGTGGAGAAGGCTTGAAGCAACAACCAAAGTGCTTGATTTACTTGTCTGTCTGCGTTTTCTCCCTCAGCTGTGATCACACAAGTGGTTGTGATAAGCTCCTTTCCTTGGTTGGCCTGGGTCTACCTTTAGAAAAAGGGCGAGGAGCTCGGAGTAGAGTTGCTGCTCCTCTACATCCAAGGAGACATCTAAGGTGGTTTGGGTATCTGATTAGGATTCCTCCTTTTGAAGATTTCCAGGAATGACCCGCTGGGCTGGGGTGGGTTTGCTTGTTGCCCCCCAGCTCAGCCGTCTCGTGTTGGGGTTTACCCCAATGGATGACAGTGTCGCATCCCTGCTCCTTCGGGTTGGAGATAGGGATAGGTCTCTGACTGTTGTCTCGGCCTACAGGCTGAGCGGTAGTGCGGAGTACCCGGCCTTCTTGGCGTCCCTGTCGGGGGTGCTGGATAGTTCCCCTACCAGGGACTCCATTATTCTGCTGGGGGACTTCAACGCCCACGTGGGAAACGACAGTGACACCTGGAGAGGCGTG
>JAHUTJ010018894.1:0-12578 GCA_036250325.1 Characodon lateralis
CAGCCTTTAGATGTGCAAAGCAGGTAAATGCGTATCCCAAAAGACTTGCACCTTTAATTCCAATATAATGTGTTTCAACAAAGTATTGACCCAAAGGGCATGCCACACTTTTCAGGTTTTTATTTGCAAAATGTGTTAAAAACCATGTATCATTTCCTTCCACCGTATAATTGTGCTCTTCTTTGTGTCCCAGTTAAATGCACCGAGTATGAGTATTTTTCAAGGCACTACATCTGTATGTAGTTAGTATGATGTGGCTACATTAGGCCATTTAGTGGTGACTGAAAAAGTTTCAGATCTGTTTACCTTTAAAAACATTTCAAGGGGAATTACTGACCATATAAGAACACAAATTGGCTCGATGCAGGTTGCTATAGATAATGGCAATTTCACAATTACACACTAACTCTGTTCCCTTGAACCCAAATTGGCTCTTAAAATGGAAAGAGTTTAGATTAGCTGCCAGATTTTGACATAAGTCAACCCAATAACTTGTAAAAAATATGTCCTGAACTCTCAGAAACATTTCCACCTGCCTCAGAACTGCTAAAATGTTTCAGAAAATCTGGCCTGAGAAGAAAAACAGCAGTTATTCTAATGTAATAGGAGCAGAATAGTAATGCAAATGACAAGATAAGAAGATTTAGTGCGCTTGCATCACTTTATTATTCAAACAGAAATCATTCATCCCCTGCAAAAATTCAGTATACCTGTAATTAATGCCTGTGAAGATCGTTATCAGACAGAAAAGCACAGCTGGTGTGATGTTTAGAGTGGGCCCTTGAGTTACCACATTAACAGAGAGAGGAAGAGAGTGGGTGGTGTGATCTGTGCCAATGCGATAAGAATATAATATAGAAAATTATTTCATAATCCTTACATAAGGGCTTACCAACCTGCAGTGGCCCCAGAATGGAGCTGGTGGTGTACATGAAGAAGAGTCTCAGGTAACTCAGAACGTTGGCGAAGGCAAAAAGCCCCTCAGCCACCAGGATGGGATGGAAGGCGTCCCAGTTCTTCCTCTCTGTGTCTGGATCGTTTTTGAACTGCAGATCAAGAAACAAAACAATCTGAAAGAGGCCAACTTGTTTCAAGGACATTTTAAGTGCTTTGAAATCTTAAATGGCAGATAGTTTAAACTGAAATAGTAAAACTGTCTGATGGCAACACTGATCTTATCTACAGGCCCCTGTACATTTTGAAGCCCCTTGTAAAGCTGTGTAAAAAGCCTATTTAGAAAAATCGTTAAACCTTTAATTTGAGTATATTTAATAAGTTGGCGGGAAAAAACCCACTTTGAGAAGGTTTTGGGAAAAAAATAGCCTACTTTACTTATTAAGTCACATAGCACATATGAAGGTTTTTATCAACATTTCACTAACTTTTGTTTCAGGGGGTGTAAATTATGTGGCACAGAGGCAGATTTCTGTTAGCCACTGGCCTGGTTGAGGACTCTAGCAAAGAGTGGCATATTGTGGTCACCAAGTCTTCATATTAACTGTTAGATGCCATCGGGTTGTTTGGAAGTCCTGCCATTAAAAAACCTTTTTCTGTCCTATTACTATAAATGTAAATGTGTGAAATCTGCTAAATGCTACTGGGACTTCAACTGAAACTGTGTGCTATGATCAGATGTGACTAAGATTCAGCTTTTCATCTTAGAAGAGTCTGACATGAAACAATGGATGGACAGCTATAATTAGTCTAAAAATAGCATCTGAATCAATTGTAACAAGTAATGGGTTTGAGATGTTTCATCCAAACACACCATAGTGCCATTTAACCTGTTAAAAGTGCAAAGCTTTTCTCAGAAATACAACAAATATATATAAGGTCTGTGTAAAGCTGTTGCCTGATTAGAGGTCTTTATCTGCTTGCCTGTATCCAGCCTGCAATCTTCTCCCTTCCTGGTCCATTCATGACACTTAAATAATACTGTGTTGATGAGGGGTGTTGCATTGATCAGCTTTGTTCATGACGCATGGCATTGGT
This sequence comes from Characodon lateralis, assembly GCA_036250325.1. Taxonomy (NCBI): domain Eukaryota; kingdom Metazoa; phylum Chordata; class Actinopteri; order Cyprinodontiformes; family Goodeidae; genus Characodon; species Characodon lateralis. Next base: position 1,993 of record JAHUTJ010018894.1, read on the forward strand.
GTTTGCTGCCGCTTGGTGGCAGTATCAAAAATAACCAGAGCAAAGCAACCTGATGCAGGCTATGCTTGTTTGTGTGGGTGATTGTTGTGATTTTGCCTGTTTACTGAATCCATTTGTCTAAAAGATTACACTGTTGTGATAGGATTTGATTATTGTTACAGATCATGACTAAGAGGCAATATATTTGTTTTTAGTGAACTGCAGACAAGCTTGTCTTCTCCACCTCACAGCTGGATGCAATATCAAAGGACTGTGAACTATAAAAAAGATGTGAATATGTGATAAATTAGCCTTCCGACAGTGCGAGTTACATTTTTATGGATCCTAACAATACACAGATTCTCATTTAGTGATTCCTTGCATAGTTTGGCAAAACTTCAGACTTAGCTGAGGTATGTGAGAGCAAGTTTTCCAAATGCCTAGAAAAAAAATTAAATGTTGAACCCAGTCTTTGGGAAGCCTTCTACCCTTCAGTCAAACAATGGGGACACACAGTGTTCCAGTTAGTTTACATACAGTCAACATGGGCATGAAAGTCATATAGATTTGAGGCTTTTAAAGAGTTATTTGAACTGTGCACCAATACACCTCCTGAGTAAGTCTTAGGCACTAGAATTTGGTGCACAGATTTGCATTTATTGTTGATTTTCTCTGATCCACACCATGTGAAAATTGTAAAAAACATGCCCAAATAAATACCTTATATTTAAATAAATGTCCATTGATGAGTTACAAGGAAGATGTGCGATTTGTATAGTCATCAATATGCCTCTGGCTTAATTCTGGCTGGATATTCAACCACTCCTCTTGACCGTAGTGGTATTGCAGTTGTTGGTTTTCTGATAGACATACTTTTTTAGTGCACTTCACATTAGTGCTTAGGTTGGTTCCATTCCAGAAATTTGCTTTAACTGCTAGTTATAATGTGTTTTTAGGCTCATTGTCCCACTGCATTGCCCAACTGTGTCGAAATTTCTACCATGCATCTGTTGGTTTGACATGAGGATGAAAAATTTGGGGTAGGTCCTCCTTCTTCATTATTACATCCACTTTGGGAAATCTGCAAATGCCACTGGTAGAACAACTCTACTTAACCTTTTTATTTATTTGTATAATGAATTCTTAAGTATTAACAAATACCATACACTTCAACATTAATGGTCTTAGCTAATTTGCAATGAGTTTCCCTAGGTGGGCTCTTAGCCCCTTGTATAAAGAAGGCTGTTTGTCTTAGAGCAGTTTTCTGTAATTTCCTCTTATAACTCCATGAGTTACTAAACCAGTAGCTCTGACTGAAGACTCAAGGATCCTTTTCTTGTAAGCAATTAATAATATGTTGCGGTTCAAAAATGTAATTAAAATTCATCATATTCAGTTTCCTAAGTACATTACATGGATGTGATCTAATAGTGTTCCTATCAAGATCTTAATAAAGTACATGTTATCCTAAGCAGCTTGATATTTGAAGGTGATGCTTGCGACCACTGGCTTACACAGTAATTTAGACGGGAAAAAAGTAATTGCATGAAAATACATGCAGCTTGGAATGGTACGCAGTATCTAGTAAGAGCAAAGATAAGATTGCTTTTGCTTGTATGCATAACATTTTGACATGCTTGTCAAATTTTAACTGAGACTGCAACATGGCATCAAGATTTTTTACTTCTCAGACTTGTTGGATAGGTTATCCGCTGATGTTTAGATTTGAATCATCAACCATCACAGGGAAGGCAAATTATTTATATATAGCTAACAAGAAGTGGACCAAGAACTAAGCCTTGGGGTACACCTATATATATATTTTTTTTTAAATAATGATTTTTTTTTACCACTTGTAACAACGCAACAATTCATTATTTGAATTAGAATATCATCTAAAAATCCAGAAATGCTGCTCCAAATACTTTACTTTGATCAAGTGAGGATTTGATTAGTCCATTAGAGAAGCAACAAGCAATCTCTGTACTTCATGGGTGGTCCTTGAACATCCTAAACAATTTCTTAACATCTAAGAGGGCAGTATGGGTCTAGATGGTTGAAACTTTGGACACAGTTTGATGTATATACAAAACAATAATAATGCATGTCAAAACTGTTTTTGGAATGGTTATAGGTGGCTAAAATTAAGGTTCTGGAATGACTACAACATCAACCCAATTCAAAATTTGTGAACTTTGCTTAAAAACCTGGTCTCTGGAAGGAAGATTACCAGTTTAAAAGTGCTCCACCATTTCTGGTTTTTGACTGTGGTCAAATTTCAAAGTCATGCACTCAAATATTGTTAAAAATCACTAAAATTGTTCATCATACCATCCCATCCATCTTGTAAAAATAAAAATCAAACAAATCATTAAAACCCAAAATCAATATGAGATTAAGTCCATGATGAGTGGAAACCTCTGATCAGAAATGTTTCTATCTTTTCATAAAAAAAAATATTTACATCTGTAATGTGGTTTTACCTTGCTATGAGCAACTATCTTAAGAGTGAAGGTTGCCAGGTAGAGAGAATTCATCACAAAACTCAGCTGGTTCCTGGACTCTTCCAGAAAGTCTTCTAGCCCCTCGTACCACAAACGCTTCACATCCGACCACACCATTCCTACAAAGGGTGCAGACATTTACCATCAGATACACTTACATATACAGACACGCTGATTTTTGCAGTCATGTGGAGATTTTTGTTCAGATTAACCCATAAGTCTTCTCTCAGGTGGAGCCGCAGGGGAAACAGTAATGTGTTAGACACAAAAACTGGAAAACTGATGTGGTGAAAATGTGTCTCCAGTAGGATTTAGGGATGCGTGTGGAATTTAATAAAGATTTGTTGTAACTTACTTCAGCACAAAACAAAAAAATCCATTAATTCTGTGTGTTCATAGGTTATAAAAACAGCCAATGTGTAACTCTATACTGTAATTTAGAGATGATTAATCTGTCAGGGGTTTTAAAAGGAAGCCAGCAAAGAATTGACAGCCTTTTGTACAGAAAGCCCTCTGGGCTGCTAATTCGCCCACTCATGTTTGAGAAATGAGACAAACACAACATGAGAAACATTAAGGCACGTTCATGCATCCGAGTGCAAAAACACACTCAGTCTTACAGCATCTGATTTCTCCATTAATGGGAGGCAACTGGCTCAAGGGAGCAGGACAAAGATGAGAAGATGGGTGCAGCAAGAGTGAAAGAATGAACAATGGCAAGCAGTAAAAATGCTGCCCTAATAGCTGCTCGCATCCTGATAACAAAACATGTTAGAGGACGGCAATCATGGCAACCTCTCATCTTTTCTATTTTGCTCGATGTGTTGATGCAAAAGGGACCCTGGTGTGCAGACCACATCTTTTGAAATTAAACGACTTTGTACTAATTATCTCTGATATTGTTCTTTTGCAATAGTTAAATAATTATTTTACGGCTATACAACACATGCAAAATCCAGTTCCGCATTTCTGTTGTGGCTCCAGTGACATCAAATTCAAAACTAACCCTCATCCATTTCCTTAATGTCAAATGAGCAAATGTCACTGCTTCTACAGCATTATTTGGCTGTTAATGGGATGATTTATCAACCAAGTGCTGGGAAGAATGAGATCTACAGCACAAGGAACTAGGGAAAAATAGCAGGGTTTTACAGCCACTTACAAACATCCCAGCAAGAAGTCAGAACCATTAACGAGGCCCAAAGAGCATGATGATAATGGCTTCTTGGCATATGAGGTAGGTAGGGAAGGAAGTTGCTCTCCAGAGACAGGCCATTTATAAATGTGACTTTTTAGCTGCATCTGATAAGCAAGCTGGGGCATAGATGCCGCTTGAAAATTTTCCACATTTATAAGTGTTACAACCACAACCTATAATGTATTTTATTTGGGGCTTAAAGTGATTAACCAACACAAAGTAGTGCATAATTGTTAAGTGGAAGGAAATGGGCACTTGGTTTGTAAAATTATTTCTGTGCGGTTGTATTCAGTACCCCGAGTTAGTAATTTGTAGAACAACCTTTTGCTACAACTTTTAAGGAGTATGTCTCTGTTAGCTCTGCAATTCTTTTTGTCAATTTGTCTTTGCAAAATGGTTAATGATCTGTCAGATTAGTGTTTGTGAACATCCATTCATCAATCCTATGTTTGGATGTTGGCTAGACGTTCAAGGCTATGAATCTAAACCATTACATTGTAGCTCTGGCTGTATGTTTAGGGTTGTTTTTTCCTGCTGGACAGGGAACTTCTTTCTTAATCTAAAATCCAGTGAAGCCTCTAACAGATCTTTCAGGATTTTATGTTCCTTTCGTCCATCTTCCCATGAACAACTCTGATCTTCCCACCTGTCCTGGCCCAGAAAAAGAATCCCCCACAGCATGATGCTGCCACCAGCACTTTTCACAGTGGGAATGTTATGTACTGGGTTATGTGTAACATTAGTTTTCCACCAAACATTTTAGTCCTATTTTGTTTAAGTCACAGTTAATTATTCAGTTATACAAACTTAACATTTAAGCTTTGAGCTATATAGCAGCATGTCGTACCACGCCAAGTTAATCATTTACTGGATAAACAGCTCACCTATGATCCAGAGGATCAGCAGGTAATCGATCATCTCAAGTGCGGGGCCCATTGTGTTCTTCTTGCCCTCATTGTAGACCAGAGAGTACAGGTTGAGCAGCAGCAGGAAGGTGAAGTAGGAGGCGCTGTGAATGATGAATTTCACAAACGGCGTGTGGATTATCTGGCCGACGCGAGAGCGGGGTACCAGCAGGTAGCAGATGGAGAGGAGTGGCCAGAGCAGCGCCACACTCAGGACCGTGCCCATCTTCAGGCAGGTATGCTTGCGTCGGTAGCTGGCCATCTCTCCGAACCAGACGGTGTTGAGGAACTGCTGACAGTTGGACTGAGCAACAAACTGTAAAGATGGGCAACAACAGGAATTGACAGAAAGGAGAAAAAAACAACTACAAGATTGATGTTTATATTACTGTTTTCATTCTGTTTTACAATTATGCACTACTTTGTGTACATAATATGAAAAAGTTCAAGAGGTATAAATACTTTTGCAGGACATTAGTTCAGTTACGTTCAACATTTCTTTCTCAGACTATATACTGTAAAAATCTAATAAAATAAACATGCTTTTTTCTTATTAAGTCTTGCATAAGTAAAAATGTCTGATGTGCAGCCTTTTAAGTAACTATATTAATGTTTTCTCTCCAGCAGGAAGTGTGCTGCCAGATGTACAATGATAGATGAGTTACATTTTTCACACATGGTCTTACAGGCTGTAAATCATTTGGCAGCTTTAACCTTAGAGCTTTAGTTTGTCTTTGGCTACTGTCGTCTGAAGGGAGCATTTTGGGCTGCCAAACTTTTGTCCGCAAAAGACAAGCACAAGATGTACTGCTGTAGCAGATAAATATGACAAGTACAGTAAATAGGAGATAATTGCCAACAGAAATTAAATCAGAAAGCTTTTACTGAAAAAATGCAGACTTTTCTCTAACCTACCTCTTTTTGGTTGTACTTGATGGCTAGTTTAAGCCGGCTAAGGTTCATGCGCTCTTCCAGCAGGCCCCTCTTGTCAACGTCATCCTCGCTGGAGGTGTGATTGAGAATCACTTCGAGCTCTCGAGAGTTTCGAGCCTGAGCCAGAAGATCCTTGGCAAACATCTTGCACTGCTTTGCCAGTTCTTCATAGTCATTCCTACAGTGGAGAAAGGTCCTTAAACACTTACACTTACTAGCTCTAGGTCTAGCTCTTGGTAATAGTATCATTGTTTGTGCTGTATGCATACACTGCGAGAGGCGGTGTACACCAGTCCATCGCAGGGCAACACAGAGACACACAGGACAAACAACCATGCACACACCTATTCATACCTTAGGGCAATTTAGAAAGACCAATTAACCTAACAGTCATGTTTTTGAACTGTGGGAGGAAGCCGGAGTACCCAGAGAGCACCCACGCATGCATGGGGAGAACATGCAAACTCCATGCAGAAAGACCCTAGGAAGGAAGGAAGGACGGATGGATGGATAGATGGACGGACGGACAGACTGATGGATAAGCAGCACTTTACCTGAACTCCACCTCAACAAGACTGAGCTCCTTCAGGTCTGTGCTGAGCTCAAATGCTCGTAGTATGGGGTCCTCCTCAGTTAGCATGATGAGCGAGGGGCTCGCCAGGCATCGGTAGATGTCTAGACGAAATCTGAAAATGAACAAAGAAGGTTTCACAAAAAAAAAAAGAGTAATGAAGTGGCTTAAAAATGGGAATTCAACTGAAACAGCATAAAGCCAATGTGAGTGAAGCTCACATGTTACATACACAACATGAGATTCATTAGTTATATGTAACCAGGTAATTTTATGGTTACCAATCACAGTTGTTTAGTTAGAAAAATAAAAACGGAGGTAATATAAAATGAAGCATTACAGAAAAACATTCCTGTGACAACTGTAACAGTTTAGTAGAGTTGTAATTTAACTGCATGACTATGGCAAAAAGACCTGTGATAAACAATAAAAACTTTTTGCAGTTCTGGACCAACTGGCAGAGTATAAATTATGTCACCTCTGGTTAACATTTTGTACAAAAGCCTTACAACCAATAATTATTTTGATGACTTGCTGACACCAAAACGTCTTTCTTACCTGGAGTTCTCAGAGTTTTGGAGGTTTTGCTTAACATCCCCCTTAATGTGCATGGTGACAAGATAAATATGGGTTGCTGTCACAGGTTGTTAATCACTGTTCCAGTGGTGTTACTTTATTGCTTTGACTGAAAATATGGGCAGATTTATGGAAGAAGCTAGTTTCTTTTAGGCCGATTTCTGAAGATCAAAAGATGCATTTGTCTTACTTAAAAGGTGTGTTTTCTTGTCTTTTCCATTTTGAGTCCCATACCTTGTTAAATCCGGTGCAACCCAAACAGATTAGGTACTAATGGAAAAAGGGCATTAGAGACACAGGCCTGTTATGCCATATTTATACTCCACTAAAAAAGAAAGCCGGGGATTACTAATTAAAAGTTATTGGAAAATTTGACCAACTTAAAAGGTTAAATAAAAAATGACATTACAACTTTGTTTTTCAGGAATCTTATTATGAAAAATAAATATTTCTATGGGATTTTTTTGTTCCTGAATAGATTCAAAGTGAGCTTATGCTACTGCAAAAACACTGGACGAAGTTAAAGATCCTAATATTAGGCTTTATGAGGGTGACAAAAGATGAAGTAAGACTGCCGATCCGCCCAACATATGCTGGGTGCAATTGCATCATTTAATATAAGGTTAAATCACCAACTAATGTGCTGCTATTGACTGGCAACAATAAAATCATACCACAAACAGAGAGCTATTAACGCAATTTACATTAACAGAAAAATGCTTCAAAACTGCTCATGAGGTCATTAGTACTGTTCTGAGCTCAGTATCTGTGCGAGTCCAAAACATGTTAGAGATGACACTGCCAGCAAACAGAACTATGACATAGTACATAAACAGATCCATTTTATAGAATAAACTGTTTAACTCAACTCATGGTAACGTTTAGGGATAACGACCTGTTTGTATCTGAGGGATCTATACATAGGGAGATACTCCAAAATGAAATGCAGAAACAATACGTTTTTTAGTCGCTTGATTTGAAGCTGCTTTAAACTCTGTGTTGTTTGGCAGAGACACCACAGCTTGATTCATTTAGAGCGCTGTGTGGGAGAGAAAATAAAACTGTGCAGCAGAATAGCTCAGCAAAAGTTTATCTTCCAATCCGAAATGCAATCCAAAAGAAACGTGTACCACTTCTCTAGGGAAAACACAGTGGTTTTCTTTTACTTAAATTAAGTTTCAAATCTCTTGTATATGTCAGTGTACAACAGCTACATTATACAAGTACAAAATGCTGTTCCTCTTAAGCTAGATAAGCAGAGGTAAATAGCAACACATTGCATTAGGAGCCGTCTGTGGCACAGAGATAAAAGCATTCCTGCTAAAGCTTTTGCATAAATAATTCCTTTCCATATACACAAACAAACATGCACAAGCTGCCATGAAACCTGCTTTATGCCATTTTTTATCTATAAATCACTGAATCAGTATGTACCTGGAGTGCCTTAAGCTGTCCTTCTTGTTTTTAGCATTGCAGAGCATGCACTCGCAGCCTACAGCGTGAGGCCTGGGGAGAGAGATGTCCTGTTTCAGTAGCATGGTCAGGATCTCGTAATTGTTCCTGTGCGCTGCCAGGATGACTGGAGCCACGTCCATGGTGGTGGAGTACTCTGGATTCTGGATTCGCTGTATCAGTTTCTGAGAAGGACAGAGCACATCTATTAGAGACTACAAGAAAAGATGCTGCGGTGCTCTGTTATTTGAATCTGGAAAGAAGTTGAATCATCTGTAATGGGAGGGGACTTACACTAATAGAGGGCTTTGAGGACCGCCTTGGCCTGTGGTTGAGGAGGATGTCCACGGCTCCCACAACCTCCGAGTCTATGGCCACCAGCAAGGCATCTGTGGCCTTCACAGAAATACATCATTTTTGAAAAAAGAGAAAATGAAGAAAAGGCATGCAAAGTGAAAAAAGATAAAGAGCCTGATCTTCAAAGATGCCAAATAAGGGGTGGTAAACTGTTTGTGCAAAAAAAAAATTTAAAAATGCACATACAATAAGTGGGTGTGTTGCACACGATCTTCAAAGATTGCGTGTGAAATGGATAACAGGTGCAAAAGAGGTGCTAACATCCCTATTTAAATGAGGAAATTACGTGGGCTACTGGCTGACTGCCCCCAGCGGATCTGGAGGAAAAGGCGATCAGATCCTCTCTGGCATTTTAAGCATGCAGGGGTTGTTTGCTCGGCATCATTATAAATTATCCAGTTGTTGATTTTGTCCTTCCGTTCCATTCTGCTCCTGCTTTTCTGGACTGCAGTTAGTTCACTTTTGTTGTCGCTATTCACAGCAGAAGGTTTGTCACAGCAGCCTCTGCGCAGATGAGTTTGTCCCTCTTATCTGTTAATTTTTAGTAGGGCGCCTCTGACTGCGTAATTGGGCAAGCAGAAGGCAGAGTTTGAATTTGTTCTGTGAGCACATGCTTTATGTTTGTGGTGCGGACGGACCCATTGAGGCAAGGACTGTATTCTGCTTAGCCTTTAATCAGAATGATGGATTACAGGCCATTATGCAGAAGGGCAGAGTTGTGTCCAAAGTAGTGCGCACCCTCCGCCATCGGTGCGGACAAGGGGCAGCTGGTCGGTGCTATGTCTACGCTGACATCATAGGAGTGCACACAGCTTGTTAACTGTGTTGCTTGATGTGACTGTGTTTGAAGAGTTTGGAGTTTAACATAAACAGGCACAATATTCAATGATGGACATAATAATAGCTACTTAAAAATAGTTTGTTTTAGGCTATCTGTATGTTATAGCTTTGCTAATTTTAAAACATAACGTCATAACTGTCCTGCAAAGAATTTAAGTTTAACATTTATGTACATAAAAATAAATTATTTTCCAATAACTTTACCGAATTCGTTTTGTGTGTTTTGCCAGTATTTTAACAATATACAGCAAGTTTGATTGCTTAAATTGTTTTTTTGTGACATGAAATCATTTTTTACTGTATACACCCTCCCCTGGCATATGTTCACATTCAAAGATCGTAATGAACAGATTCATCTCTAATTGCTCTGCAATGACGCAATGTTTCTGTCATCGATGCATTTTGTTTTGTTTAGTGACAAGGTTAAAGCATACAAGGTTAAAGCAAGGTTAAAGCATGTCTTTTTCTGGAATAGATAGGGTGTAATTTTTCACCTGCTAAAAAGTGATTGTAGCAAATGACAGATTTAATCTGCTTTATAATGACTTTATTTCTTTCCTATTAATTCTATTATCAACATCAAAGCACAGTGGGTCATTTGCATGATGTGTAATTACAGTTACACGGGCTCTGCGCACTTCCCTGGCAGATGATCAGTAATGTGCTTCAGCAGCAGATGATCACCGGTGCGCTGGAATGACCCAGACGCAAGAAAAAACGTTTTGCAAGGTGTTTTATTGTAGGGGATTTGTCATGGCTTCTGTTTGTGATTGGCTCCAAATCAGACCTTAGATATTCTTACAGAGAATCCTCTATTCTTATCTGTTTTTATTCATTTTAATTCTTGACAACCCAAATCTGTTGACTCATGTACAGAGGATTCTCTCTCTGTCATCTCTCATTGTATCTACAGTACTGTGCAAAAGTTTTATGCAGGTGTGAAAAAATGCTGTAAACAAAGATTGCTTTTAAAAATGGAAGTGGTAATTATTTATTTTCATCAATCAACAAAATGCAGAGAATGAACAAAAGAGAAATCTAAATCAAATCAATATTTGGTGTGACCACCCTTTGCCTTCAAAACAGCCTCAATTCTTCTATAGGTCCACTTGCACACAGTTTTTGAAGGAACTCGGCTGGTAGGTTGCTAGTTAGTGACCTGATTTGTGACAATCAGATTGATTTATTTTGCCTCACAGAAACCTGGCTGCAGCAAGAGGATTATGTTACTATAAATGAGTCAACTCCTACTAATTATTAAAATTTTCACA
>JAHUTJ010018895.1:0-12575 GCA_036250325.1 Characodon lateralis
CACACCACCTTCACCGTTCCCAGCATGATGTTGTTTTGTAAACTTGTTGCTTCTTTGTGCTGAGGTTTTTTGCAATCTCAAACTGTATCCTGCTAAGGATAAAGTGTGAAATATGATTTTTTCCCTCCTAATGTGGCCTCTTTTCTCATCTAACAAGGGCAGCGCCTGTGAGTGGGCAGCAAAGCCTCAGTGACCCGTCCCCCCTTGTTTTGTGTCATGATGTCTGTTTGGATGGGTTGTACTGGATTTCTAATTTCCCCTCGGGGATCAATAAAGTATCTTTGAATTGAATTGAATTGAATTGAATATATATAATGTGTGGTGTTGTAATTGTTACTCTCATCTGTGGCCCCTTCGAGATCTCTTTCTCTCAGCAAAGTCCAAACTCAAACTAATTAAAATGTATCAATATTTTACTTTACTGTAGGCTGTCTGTATAAGGCAGAAATTAGAATCACTTGACAATGTAATATATATTTCAATTGTTAAAGAACTGCCATGTATGAAACAATGATAAACCATTTTCTGAAGCATAACTTTTCATCTTCAGTTTCCGTCTTTTCTTTTGAACAAAGAAGTTATTGTTCTCTGCTTTTTGGTCAAGTTTTGATTTCATTTAAATTAAAAATTTGACAGTTCGGTTGTTTTTGTGATTTTATTTAAAAGTCTGTAGATGCTAAGTGATTTATCGTTCGTCCTGTCCTAATGCAAGCGTTTGCAAGGTTTTTTATGTCTGTGCACCGCCTGTGTAAAATCTTAATTAATGTCCATTAAATCGAACGTACCGATCTCCTTGGTAACCGTTCTGTTTCGGACGTAAATGCGCATGCGCTCTCGTGTAGAGTATGTGAAATCTCTGGTCATAAGCGGTGTTTTCGAGCTGTACTGTGTTGTTATAATTCAGCAAAATAACATTAAGCACAACTAGCTTCTCTCCCTTTGCTTTTAACTGGGGTATTTAGCAGCGAGCAGACAGACATTAAACGTAGCGGTGCTCGTTTTAAAGGCTGGCCGTTCACAAAAACCTCGAGCTCCGAGGGGAGAGAAGCAAAGAGCGTTGAGGCTCCAGCATAGCAGAACAGTTCAGAAACTATTCGGAATGAGGGGGAAAAAAGCTATATTTACGTTTTAGACTGTCTGTTGGTAGCGGATCTGATCTTTGTGTGCTCGTGAATTTTTGCAGCCGTAACTGATTCTGGATGACGGCTTCATAGTAGACAGTCTTCTTCCCGGTACTGCGTACCGGCGCAGAATCTTTTAGTGGTACGCAGTACCGGACCGTGCCAGCTCACTTTCACCCCTGCTCACACATCGAATGACCGGAGACTTCCCCTTAGACGTCATTTCCGGGGACATTGGACTTGCAAAGTTTAACATCGAAATATGCTTATTTTGTGTCACAATTGTCTTTTATCGCGTCTTTAATCCTATTATCATGTGAATTACTGCCCTATTCCTTTAATATTAAGACGTTTTTTTTGTTTTTATATCTGCATTTGTGGGAAAAGCGTGTCACAGGCATTTTAAAAAGGTGTAGGAAAACCCCAGAACTTTAGAAACAGGCCTACAAAAACATGCCACACGATGTACTAAGGAAAGAAAACATAAAGCCTGAAAATCCTGCCAAAAGCTACTGAAATCCACCGACCATGAATGCGCCTATAAGGTCCCGTGCAGATGTACTCATCAGTGAAGCTTCCTGGAGCATGCTGTGTTTACTGTTCCACTGTTATTCATCATTAATCAACTCGGCCATGGATAAATTACCATAATACATACAGAACCAAGAGGGACATTAACATGTTCCCCCTTACTGTCAGATAGATGTGAGGGAGAAGAGATAACGTCTGCAGTTAAATATTATCACTACCCAAAGGAGAGAGGACTAAATTCGGTGAAGGTGAGGGGAAGATAGAGGTTATGTTTTTAAAGGCTCCTTTAAAACAAAGTCAACATGGAGGCCCATAAGAGTCAAAGTACTCCAGTTTAGGAATCAGAAAAACAAAGATCAGTTTAAAAACATGATGTATTCTTTATTTTACTAATCCTCAGATATTACAGTCTATGCTAAAACAAGCTAAACTTTCTTGTCAGAATTAGCCTGAAATAAGTTAAAACATGCATTCACAATAACTGTCATCCAGCTTAAAAAGGAAACCTGATATGGCCCGATTGAGTTAAGGATTCAGGTCTCTCGAGAACAGAAAGAGACCTCAGCCAGAACCGGCTGAGGAAGGTTCTCTGCCTTGACCAGCTTTGGAGTGAGAGGACTGAAAGTCAAACAAACAAAAAAATAAAGTGTCACTTTCATCTCATCAGTTGACACTTTCAAAGATTTCTGCAGATTTTTGAAAGACGTTATTGTATGCTGGCACTGAGAAATTGGCTAGTGATTGGCTCTTTCCTTACTGGTACCCAGTTAGTCAGAAACTCAACTGAGAACCACAGGGTTGGGCTGAAAAAAAATGTTCTTTGGAGTGGACGCTGTTGCTGCGTGAAGAAGGATGAAAGTTAGCTATTTCCATCAGTAGTGTGAGAAGCTATTGAAAAAGACAATTTTCTATGTATGTGGTTCATTCAGGCTGCCAGAGAGAACAAGACTTTTAGCAAATAACATTGAGATACAGCAAAGTTGCTCTGTTTTGAACAAGTTGCATTTGGAAATATTCTTAGTCTTTCAGAAATCTAAGGAAGGGAAAAGGCATATAACGCAGGTTAGTTTGCTGAACGAACTCTACTAATTGTCATTTTGTCTTTGTATTACAAATTAGGGAATCCCCTGTTTTACAGACTGCACACAGCAGCATGAAGTCGACTCTGCTCATAATATAAATAATTAATGAACAGCTTGTAGGTAGAAAGGCATGAAAAAATATTTTCAGTGCTGTACTTTCATTTTCAAAAAATGGAATATGGTAAAAAAATTCCATAGTTTTTCAAAGTAATCTGGAGTTTTCCCCCCTTTTTGGACCATTTCAAAGCAAAAATCAGAAAGCTCGCAATAGCAGATATATTTACAGTGGTCTGGTTTCAAACATTTAACCTGGAAAAATCTGAACAGAAGGCAGGAAGAAAGAATGACAAATGAATGGATGGATGAAACTTTCAGAAAATAGGACAAGAATATAAAGTATTGAAATGCAAATGAAAAGTAGTCCCCATTTGGACATGCATTGAGATTAAATTGTATTAAAAAAAGTTATTGGGTTAACTAAATAGGCTAACTAAGTCTGACTTTTAACATTTTTATTTAGGGTAAAGTTAGACAAGACATGCAAGTTACAATAGTTTAATTACCAGTACTTTTTTTTCTTGGTTAAAAAAAAAAGTACTGGCCAAACTAAAATAGCTTTTTAAAAGATATCCATGATGTCCATTATTTGGAGGATTTTGGTTATGTTTATTTAAACAACTTATTAAGATTTTGGCGTGAAAAGGAATACAACAGGGGTTCAACAAATATATTTGAAAAATAAAATATAGATATAGGTTATCCTAGTCTACTGGTACTCCAACCTAGTCTACTGGGTACTCCAACTAGAAAATGCATGTACAATAGGGCAATACTGTCTCTGCCTCTTTTGGTGTGAGTAATGGTGTGAGTCAGGGTGGATTTTCCTCTCCAGCCCTGTTTAACCTGTACATGGATGACTTGTCAAATCAACTAAACAACTGCAAAACTGGATGTATGATTGGTAACACTGGTTAATAATTTCATGTATGTTGATGATCTGGCTGTTCTCTCTCCCAGTAGTGCTGGCTTCCAGCAGTTGCTGAATGTCTGCTCTGACTATGGGTTGAGATATGATGTGCAGTATGTTGGACCACTTCTTCGCTGAATATTGGACCATTTGCACAATGCTGGACGCCACTATTCCTTTCCAACATCATCGGCCATTTTGTACCGCAGGATAGTGTGTCCTACAAATCCCAGCGGGCACCGCGGCTGATAGGACGGGGGCGTCGCACCCCTGAGGCCATAGTCAACTATATAACAGAGGATGAGACGGCACACCATTGCTTTTCACGCTGGAAACCGGACCAGCAACTGAAGCGCATCATTCTGGAGAAGATGTCCCATGTGGATTTTCATTCAGTCTCCTTGTTGGTCAACGAAAAGGAAAAATTCATAAAAGAGGTTTCTGGAATAAGAAGGCCAGAAATTTCACTTTGCCGATCGAAGACGTGAGTTTAACACGTAACAGAAGAAAAAACCCTCACAGAGGTTTCAAGGAGAAGGATCGCTACCTTGTTTTGTGCCAGTCAACTGCTGACGGTCAGATCATATTTTCCCCTTTCACCAAAGGAGGCCAGAGGATGGAGATTGATCACTCTTCTTGGAGTTTAACTACGGACGCGCAGTAACTCCCTCCCCCTTTTCCTCACTCGCTGCCCCAGAAGGAAGACTCCACCAAGTAACTCCGTTCTGTTTATTATTTTATTTCTAGTAAAGTCGTCTGGCCAGGGTAGAGATAGGATTTTAGTGCGATAAGATTTGCCACTTATAGTCTGATGTGTTCTGAATTGTATGTGCATGCCATTGTTTTGAAACTTGCTGTTGGACTCTGAAGCCGCCGCGCTTCTCAAGTTGTGTTTTTACCGTGCGAACACCTGAGCATAGGTGCGCCGTAAGACTGACTGCTATAATAACCTCATGGTGAAATTCACCATTTTCTTTGTCTCCAACTTCGGGTTTTATGAGTTGCCGCCAAAAGTTTTATAACCCTTTGTGTTCTCGAACATCCCCAGCGGTGGGGGAAGTTTTATGACTCACCGTAGCTAAACTACACATTGGGGGAGGCTACGCTCCCAAAACTCCGTTCAACACTATATCCCTTTGTCAGATTATCACTTTTGCCATAACTGCTGGTTGATTCCATACACACCCACTGCTGTTTTATTTTATTTTGTTTAGTTAGATATTTTACTCTTCTGTGTAGAACTTTGCATGTTTGATTAGGTGAAGATTATTGAATAGGAATAGCGAGGTGGATAAGGTTGTTGATTTAATAAATATTTACGTAGATAAAGAGAAGTCGTTTGTGTTTATTTTTTGCAAGAGTGATTCGTCAGTCAAAATAAGGTTAAAGTTCCCCACGTTTCGGCAGAAACGGTCGGTTAAACAGTGACATCTCTAGTAATAGTTATTAATTATTACTGAGTATTTAACTGTTGTAATTATCAAAGGCGTTGAGCCACAATTACAACACCAGAAGACATCTCTGGTTTCGATTCATAAATGAGGATTTTTGGTTAAGAAATTGATTTTCTCAAATTATGATTTTTAATTATAATTCTTGATGAATATTAATTAATCAATAATCATAATCATAACAAGTATAATGCAAAAAAAATGTGTTAATATATAGGACTAAAGGGGACAAAGGGGACTTTTGCCTCTTGGGGCAAAAGTTAAATGTTTGTAAAAAGATTAAATATCTGCGCCATTGTATCACAGACCAACTAGATGATGATGACGACATGTATTGGCAGTGTTGCGTATTGTATGCCCAGGCAAACACTCTAGCAAGGTTTATGTGTCATATGGCCAGGTCCCAGAACAGTCTTATCGTAATATTGTCAAATCCTTCAGCCTTCACTACGCTACCAGTCATTGTTGTGGAAACACTGGCATGCAAGTCATTTATAAGTTTTTATTGCTTTTTTTGTGTCTATTTGGACCTTGAGTCTGTCTGTTAAATAAATGAACTAAACCATAGATAAAATATGAAAGTACTTCCATTACTCTGAGATTCTATGGTCCTGCCAAAGCACTGGTATGCAATAAGTTGGCACTCAGAAATGCTGAAGTCATAAATTTACAATTTTTAAAAAAGAAAAGTTTTCAAATTTTACCAAAGCAGCAGAGTTGATCTATCCATCTGCATTGCCAGTAATGCAGGTCATGTTTGTTTTCCAATCATCAGGGACACCAATTCTATCTTGTTCGCAGTGCCATTACAGGGCAAAGCTCACAGTCTATTTTCTAAGCCTGCATTACGTTCTGTAGATCTCTCTAATAAACACAGGTCAAATAGCCTCCATAAATCATAAAACACAGCACTTTTCCTCTGGTTTCACTGCAGCTCGGCTGTAATGGAACAAGGAGCCAAGATAAATTGTTATTACTGTTCCTGTAGCAGGAACCACTGGTGGGAAAAAAAAAAAATCAATTGTATAATCACTCGTAGAAGAGAGGAGGAAAGGGCGACATTGAAGTGTTCCTCCATTTCAGGTTATTCCTCTTATAGAGGCTTAGCAGCACTCCCAGCCTGGGCAAGGGGCAAAGAAAGGCGAAATAGTGGGACAAATGATTCATACTCAACAGCTCTCATCCAACTCAGACCTCCAGATGGAAATAGCAGGTACACAACTCTTTGTTGGTGACATTACAGTTCATTTGTTTTCCCAGGAGGTAATTTTCATTAGTAAAACCAATTTCCCCACAAGTCCTCAACTTGAATAATAAACAGAAGCTTTAGCTGGGGAGAGATGGTAAAAGCAACAATCCAGCTCAAACTCTTTTAAGTAGAGCTCCGGAAATATTTTAGGGTACTCCTTTTGTTTGGGCTCCAGGTAAAAAGAGTCATAGTTTGCAGAGCATGTCGTAATCACTTGCCTTAGGAAGAAACCACCAGAGAGCTAATCATCACTGGTTGTATTCCTCCTGCTTGAATTGGGGGTTTTTCGTCACTGTGCTTGAGTGCTGCCTGTCAAAACAGCCAACAAAGGTTGAAACTGTGATTTTGGATCAAAGCTGCGCACAACAGAAGTTCATTTTGAAGTTGCAATGAAAGATTCAGTGCTGCCTGCCTTTAATCAGTGCACAGTAACAGTCTTCTCTGCAAAAAGTTTGTTTACCTGGAAACAAGCCGCCTTTCTCTGAGAGTTCTTGTATTTCAAGGACGCTTTTCTAAGTATATTATTGGAGAGCTTGGCTGTGACAGATAAATTACAGTGTTTTATCTTCATCTGCCTTTTAGTACGTGCTACATAAAAATCTTTAAGAAATAGCTATATAATTACTTTTTCTCAAAATGCTTGTTTGAGGCCACAAATACAACTTTATAAATGGCTCAAGAGTTAAGCCTTCAATAGATATAAATCTTTGACTCAAGGGCTACAGCAGTGGTCATGGTTGGCCAGTTCGCCACTTCTTGTTCAGGCTGAAATATTTCAACAGTAACTGGATGAATTGCAATTAATTTTTCCCACAAAATATGGACCTGTTATGATCATTGGCTGTTAGGTCATGATTCTATGTTTTCACAATTTCCTTGGTGTACATTTATGTTTTGCTATATTCAGTTTTCTTTATTATTAGTTTTCTAATTAGTTTTCTAATAATCAGTTTTCTTTATTAATAAAGCAAGTTGCTTTATTAGTTTTTTCCTTTGTGCTTAGTTTTCAAGTTTATTCTTGTGTTCTTTGTTAATTTATTATTACTTTTGTTGGATCTCTGTTACATTGTTTCCCTGGGCATTCTTGTATCTTGTCCAGCTCTTTTGTGTCACATATTCTTCTCCCCCCTCAGTTCCTCTGCCTTCCTCTGCCTCAGCTGTTTCACATGTTCTCAATAAAGATTTTTTTGTATTTAAATATTTTTATAAACATTTTAAACAAAGGACAGCCTTCCTGAGTGAGGAAATATATTCAAACAATAAAAAAAGAAAGGGAGCATAAAAGGTACAACCTTATTTTCATTGAATTATGCACTATTGTGTTTCAAGAAATCTAATAAAGGTCTCCATGCATTTTCAAACTCCTCTGCCGTTCCTTTGACAATATAGGTCAGTTTCTCCATTATAACGCAAGATGACATTTCCTTCTCCCACATAATTGTTTTTCTCAATGTTATTAATGTTTATTAATATTTGTTTTTTTAAAGGTGATTATTTTCGTCTTTAAAAGGCCAAAACCAATCAATATCAAAGAGGCAGGGGTTCTTTGGCTAGATACTCAGACAGAGTTTTGCATCACATGACACCTTTACTCCAACAATGTCTGAAATAGTGCACACTACCAATATTTCTGGAGTTTAGGACAGTCCCATGTACATGCTGTAATTTGAGGGAAGCTTGTTGACAGTGTCCAGGGTGTCCAGGGTGTTGGTCAAAGCAGAGCTCCTGGTTCTTCAGGGATGTTTGTTGGAGGACGGACAGATTTTGGTTCGGGGTGAAGCCAGAGGAGGAAGCTTTTTGCTGGTTATGGAAGCTGACAGCTGTGAGGTTTCTGGAGCAGAGGGTTTGAGCCAGGCAGAGTTCTCTTCAGAGGCAGATCCTTCAGGAGATCCTCGAGCAGGTGACCTTGAAACAAGGAGCACAGGGACAGGTGAGCAAACATCCAGAAACTGGAGAAACACATATAAGTTTAACGGTGAAGGCTAGAGTTACAGCTAAGGTTGCAGCTGCCAGGGAGAGAGAGAAACCACGCAAACACAAGATCCCAGATCCCTGACAGTTGTTTGTGTGTTGCCCTGCGATGGACTGACGACCTGTCCAGGTTGAACCCCGCCTCTCGCCCACAGACTGCTGGAGATAGGCACCAGCTTCCCCGCGACCCACTATAGAATAAGCGGTAGAAAATGACTGGGGGGGGGGGTTATTGGTAAGAAGAATCTCAGGAAATGGGATGGAGCCTTATTTTAAGGTTAAGTTACAAAAGCATTAAAGAAGCATTTAAAGTTTTATGTTTGGCAGACTTTTAAGTATATATGGTAGAAAATAAAAATGATGGCAACATGAGAGACAAGGTAGAGGCAGATATTTAAACACTGGAATTAAAATTTGTGAAAACACTGAAAGAGGATTTCAAAGTACTGGGCAAGGGTACTTTCTATAGGACATAAAAATAACGAGAAAATTATGTGATAATGGCAGCAAAAGCTCAATTAATGATAAAATGTAATGATTTAAATTCAGAGAATAAGATAACAAATATGACAGATGTTAAAATTCAAATATTAGGTACCAAAATATAAAATAAAATCCATCTCTGAATATATCTACAAAAGTTATGTACATAATTTTAACGTGACATTATTGCAATTGGGTCTAAACAGGATTTTCATCAAGCTCATTTAATCAGACTTCCTTTTGCTGTGTTACTCGGGTATCTCTCGTTTTGTTTTATATGGCAATTCTTTCTTTTTCTTAATAAGTTTTCTGTGCTTTAGAAAAGCATACATTTGAATAGAATACAAATTTGACTTTTACATGTAATGCATTCCTGCACAGTTTGGTGGTAAAGATCGAAGTGACTTAAAAGTAGGCCAGCATTTTGATTACCTCTGATCAAACCTAGATAGCTCAATCTTTAACATTCACAGCAGCACTTTGTCCACTCCCTTCAGGAACTAGATCAAATTCTCAATTAGGCTTGTTGTAAGTGTGCCATCGTCCTTGAAAGGTGGTTTTTTTTTTATGTGGCTCCTGGTTTGAATGTTAAGCCTGTCAAGTCACATGAGGATAAACAGGTTGTAGGATGCAAGGACTAACAAGAAAGATGCAGAAATACTAGATAGCAGATAAATAAATATTATGTATAAGACAGTTTTCTTAGCTCACCTGTTACTATTTTATTCAAATTAAAGTGCTGAATAGTATACTGACGTATTGCAGGAGGTTACTCTCAATTTTATGTCAAGAAGTAAATGACAGCAGGCATACACACCTAATACATAGCTTCTAATTGGTCTAAAATTAAAGCCATGTGACTTAATAAAAATCAACTGCTCATAACATGTTGAACTTCAGAAGAAGAGTAATTAAACTACTTATTAAACATGTGGGGAGCTCAAATTGCAGCATGATTAATTCTCCAGGCAGCACCTTTTACTAAAACATCATTTGGAAAGTTGAACTTAATTGTTACAGTTTCTGAGCTTGTTTTACTTCCTTGGCGGAAATGAGGCTAGACGTAAGTGATGCCAGATACAACGGCTCAGGTGAAATATAAAAAAAGAGAGAAAGGTGAAGGCACTCTAGCTAGACCACTTTGAAATGAGTCAAACCCAAGCAATTATCCAGTGGAGGAAATGGCAATTACTGAAAAAAAAATATATATATATAATTTATTGGAGAAAACAAAACACTGAATAACATTTTATGTCTGGGGGCGTCAGCTAACATCAGCCTAATACCATGATGCTGACAAGCATTAATGAATGCCTATCAGAATATCAGGCATTATGATGATAATTTCTATAATGAAATATCATTCATGCTAATATATTTGTATACCCATATAAGTAAGTTATTAGCATTCACACTGTCCGTGTAATGTACAACTCCCTCCATGCTTATTGGCACCCCTGGTAAAAATGTGTAAAAAATTAATTTCAGATTTCATTGCAGCAGCATAATCTCACTTGACAAATTGACAAAAAGAACATTTAATTTAAGTATATGTATTCAGAATGGGTAAAAAGTCAAACATTAAAAACTGCTTTTATCAAAGTCATTGGTGCTGCAATTATTGCCGCTCCTGCAGTTAATACTTTGTGCAACCCGTTTCTGTGACGTTTTCAGTGCTAGAGGACCCAAACGCAGACAGAAGGTAGGAAAAATCATGTGGGGGGGAATATTTATTGAAAGCAAAGAGTGAGTGAAACTAGAGACCTAAATACTGGGATGATGGAATACTGGAGCAAGGAACAGGTGAGTCAGATTAACTTAATCAGAAACAGGTGTGCAGGGAGCATTACCAATGGACCTCAGGGAAAATGGCTAAAAACATAGTGAACTCAAAAGGGAAGCAAGGGACCAGACTAGACAAGAGCAATAATAGAACAGAGCAAAATAAACCAAAAATAACAAAACTTAGCAATTCACTCAAGATACAGAACTAATAGAATAATACAAAATCCAAGTCCAGCAGATCATGATGCTCTTTGCCAGTGAGACTGTACTTAGTTATCTTTTAAAATATTTCACAAGGTTGGAGGAGTTTGGTACCAAACCAAATGTGAAAAAGGCCATGAAAAACATCTTTTAGGCTTAATTAACAGTAAATAGTTTGTTCATTTTGTTCGCATTTTCTAAATAAAATTAAAACATTTGATCTAACAAAGTATTCTTCAAGAAACTTTCCAGACAAAGGCCTGTCAGAAAAAAACCGAACAACTGATAACACATACAGAGAGGGATTTGTTCAAGACGTTCAAAAGTTCCTGAGGAGCTGAAACCTCCCCTTCAACACATCAAAAAACCCTCAGGAGGTTTCCAACAATTTTTTAGGCTTGTTCTGTGAAACTGAATGTTGGGGGGGGACCACAACCAATCCCCTTCGTCTTTTAGCGTGAGGAACATTGTCACATCCTTGTCAGTGTTTTCTTTTCCCGATCTGAGTAGAGCAGGACTTGAAAAAGCTTGCATAGTGTCATGAAAACGACATACTTTCAAAGATAGCGGTTTCATCAAAAAAAGCTTAGGTGTGTAATGACGGTTGCATCAATCACATGGTGACATAAATCTGGAGCGCCACTTCTCTGGCAGCTGCAGCAGCTCACTGCCTGCTCAAACTATTTCACCGACGGCACAAGCTCAATTCCAGATTTCAATTTCATTCAGTCTTTTTTTAAAATCAAAAAATATTTTTCTTCTGATATACAGAGAGGCTTGTTATTTATCCTTTTGGGGGTGTTTGTAGCTGTTTCAGTTGGTATTAGAGTATACACTGTAATTATATAGTAGTTTTAAAGTGATATGAATACTTTAATACATTTAAGATAGCTTAACCTAATGGATGTCTTCTTTTGTGTTAATAGAGTGATTCAGTATTTATTTGTGGCACAGACCTGTAAGATTAACGATGGGGGCAAAGACCTGTTTAAGGCTCATTCATTACCACAGGCTCATCTACTTGCATTTGAATACAACGTCATGAATCACTGTGCAGACGTGCCACACAGCTCTCTGGACATCTCTGGATCAGCTTACTGTTTGTAATTTCCTTCTCACAAAGACCCAAAGGAAGATAACTGTTGTGACAGCAGAATTGCAGGTGCCTTTTTGTCATTAGGGGTATTAAAAAGAGAAAACGAAAATGGACGTTTTGATGTACTCTAAGACACAACTGGAATGTGTGTTCCTGCAAAGCATTGAAGCAACACCAATCACAGAAAACACTATCAATGCTTTTTGGGACAGAAGATTTTAGTTTGTTTATATTTTATGTTTTACATTTTAGGAAAACTTTTGCTTTCATGTAAACATTGTGAATTATATTGATATATTGCCCTAAAATGTAGTATAAAGTGAAAGATAATAACTAATGAGTTGATTAAGTAAGATAAACATCCAAATATATAAAAAATAAATACATGGCACAATACTGAGATTCACTTGATAATTGCACATTTACTAATATAGCTGGAAATTATTCAGTAATATATCCCCATATTGTTTCCAATATTTAAAATAAATAATTGTTTGATTCTTGAGAATTCTGATGTGGTTCGTCCTTCTTGGTGGTATGCTGACATTACCCTGGATACCGTGGCTCTTGATACATCACAAAGACTTGCTGTCTTGGTCACAGATGCGCCAGCAAGACGTGCACCAACAATTTGTCCT